>JADRCG010010010.1:1402286-1438898 GCA_019844195.1 Rhabdomys dilectus | reverse complement strand
TCTATCTGTCTATCTGTCTATCTGTCTATCTGTCTATCTGTCTATCTCTGTATCTATCTGTATATATTCCTGACATATAAAAGTGAAGCTATATCTTAAAAATAGTTTTTAAAAATGGATTTCATGTTCCAGTTTCATTTTTATTGTCTAACTCTTTTTTAAACCTTTGTTGTGTGTTTGTGTATGGGCAAATGCACATGTCCCATGGCATATTTGTGGAAGTCAGAGGACAATTTGTAAGAATTGGGTTTTTCCTTCTATCATGTGGATTTCAGGATTGAATTTAGGTCATTGTTTTGCAGTAATCACCCATTAGCTGCTGATCCATCTTGTTTGGCCCTTATTTTAAATTATTCCTTTTATTTATCTTTTGTCTTAACTGTGTATATGTAGTGCATGTGTATGTATGCAAATGAGTGCACAGACTATGGAGACCAGAGGTTGATATAGGATATCTTCCTCAATCATTGTTTGGAGACAAAATGTCACTGAACCCAGTACTCCCTGATTGGCTAGTAAACCTCACTGTAGACAATTAATCAATGTAATAGGAGGAGCACATTGCCTGAATAATCCACTACTTCCTCTTCCCCTCATGTTTAGTATCTTGTTTCCCAAAATCTTTTTGAAAAATGCTCATATACAGACAACCAGTAGGCTAATGAATATTTAATGCTATTCATTATATGACTTTAGATTTATTACATGGGAGTTTTATTAATATAGTTTAATCTCATTATTAAAAACAGTGAGTTGGGTAGATATTTGTTAGAAGTTTATATATAATTGAAAACTTGAAACAAAATGAGAGAGTAAATATTCTCTGAGAAATAGGAGGGCTAGGATAAGCTCAGTTGGTAGAGAATCCTAACAAGTACAAGGGCCTAGGTTCAAGCTCAGCACTACCAAGATGAACAACCAAAACCAAATGAGAAAAGTGGGCAGTGTGGCGAGTGCTTGGAGTCTCAGTACTCCTGAGGCTGAGACAGGAAGATTGCTGGGTAAAAAGTTTAAGGCCAGCCTGGGCTACACAGTGAGTTTTGGGCCAGTCTGTGGAATGGTATGAGGAACTTGAACTTCCCTCACCTTGAAAAAGTTAAAAAGTAATAAGAAAGAGATTCTTTCAAATACTATGAAGGAAATATGTTCAGTAGTACACGCTGTTTCTAAGTAAGTCAGGTTCCCGAGTTTTGGTTTTCATGTGTAAGCTTGTGTTCAGAGCATTGTTTCTTTGACATGAACGTTTAAACTACAGTAACAGATCAGGACAATGGTTTCCATATGCCTCTGGAGGTGCTAACAGTGCTCTTTTAGACTGGAAATGCAATATAACCTGCACTTCATTCTGGAAGGTGAGTGAAAGATCATGTCATGGTGATATTTACAAGTCACCCCGTGCATTGTGGATTTGTAACTTTGGTTTTATGAGTTTCTGGAAGCTGCAAATCATTCCTCCACAAAGTGTAGTCTGGCATATGTTCTCAGTCTGGTCCAGTGTTTCCCTCACAGTTTATTCCTATAGACTCTTTGTAGGGAGAATTCAGCCCATCATGGGACTCAATTTTAAGAGATTTAGGATCTCTAAAACAATGAGGATGTTTGGGGAAGTAATAAAACCAAGTAGTAATCTCGTCTGTGTGACCCTTTAGGTTTTCCTAGTTATCTTGAAGGCAGGGACAATCAAACGTTTAATACCGCGCTTGCACGTGTGTGTGTGTGTGTGTGTGTGTGTGTGTGTGTTTGCATGAGTAGGGACACAGATGTTTGTGCTGTTATATATTGTACATTGATGTTAGAGGTTGATGTTGAATGTCTTTCTCAATTGCTCTGTACCTTATATATTGAGGCAAGGTCTCAGTTGAACCCAGAGCTTGCTGACTCAACTACTGTAGCTAGCTGGCTTACTCTAGGGGTCCTGTCTCTGCCTCCCAGACTGGGGCTGCAAGAGTGCCACGTCCATGCCCAAGTGATATTTATGAAGGGTGACCTGAATTTAGGTCCTCACACCTGGGTGCTTTACCCAGCAAGCATCACCTCAGCCTCCTCTTTGGTTGATTGAAAAGCTTTGCTTGACTTGTTAACATTTTGTCTTGTCTTTATTAATGGTGTGACCTACTGAAAGACAAAGGACAATTGCAGTAATTTTCAAGATATACCTGCACAGGATTTTGGTAATTTTTTGAAGTAACAAATCTTTTAAATGGAGTTATGGTGAGAAGGGAATTAGAACATTCTAGGAAGGTTTATAAAACTACTACTATTTCTGTAAAAATGTTTAGTGCGTCACAGGTATAGTGCTGAAGGGTCTTGTGTTCATTGTCTCTTAGTATTTTTTTAAAAAGCTATATTTTTATTAGTAGTATTGATTATTATTATTCTGCCACTTTCCCCCATTTATTGAAGTAGATTCTTTTCTCATATAATGTATCTTGATTGCAGTTTCCCTCCCTCTACTCTTTCCAGTTCCTCCTCCCCTCCCCTCCCATTTGGATTCACTCCCTTTCTGTTTCTCATTAAAAAACAAACAGGCTTGTAAGGGATAATAATGAAATAAAATAAAACATAATAAAATACAATAAGATGAAGCAAGAACTAACACATAGCAGTTGAACAAGATGAATGAGGAAAAGAGCAGAAGAGGAGCACAAAAATCAGAGAGCCACTTGTTTGCACTCTCAGGGACGCTATAAAGCACTAAACAGGAAGCCATAATATAAGTGAGATGATCTGAGGGAAAAAAGATGGTGAAACAGAGCTGCTCCCTCAGCTGTAGCACAGAGAACTAGAAGTATTTATGTGGATACTAGCTTTAAGTCAGTCATAACCAGACTACAGTCCTTAGAACCATGGAGGTTAGGCTCAGGGTAAGGGATGGGGAGGAGAGACAGGTAGATTCATTAGAAAATGGAAACAGAATAAATATGGATGGATGGGTGGGCTGGAATGGGAGAACCAAGTTGGGAGGGGGACAAAAGAATGGATGAAGGAGGGAAGAATGAATGAAGGAGGGAATATGGAGACAGCTAAAATTAGGGCCAGTTGAAGAGCAGTAATGGAGACCTAATGCAGTAGAAGCTTCTTAGAATTTATACATATATGAAGCTGATCTAAATGAAACCATCAAATAGTGGGGGAGACAGAGCTCCAAAGGAAGCCTCAAAAGACTGGACTGGGTTACAGCTAATTGAATTATTGACCCAAGGAATTCCCATGGGAATCTCCAAACAACCCAGATTTGGGTATAGGTCTTTCAGGGGCAGGGTTTGATTTTTTTTTTTCTAGTTCCATCCATTTACCCTAGAATTTTATTATTTCATTGTTTTAAATGGCTGAGTAATACTCTATTGTGTAATATAACATATTTTCTTTACTCATACTTTTGTTGAGGGATGTTTGTTTAGGTTGTTTCTAGTTTCTGGCTATTATAAATAAAGTTGCTATGAACATAGTTGAGCAAATTGTCTTATGTGGTAGGAGGAAACAGTTTTTGGGCATATATCCAAGAATGTATAACTAAATCTTGGTGGAGATCGATTTCCATCTTCCTGATGGTCCCACACACTGACTTCCATAGTGCTGTATAAGGTTCCACTTCACCAGCAATGGAAGCGTGTCCCCCTTGTTCCACACCTCCACCAGCATGAGCTGCCATTTGTTTTATTGATCTTAGCCAATCTGACAGGTGTAAGATGAGATCTCAGAGTAGTTTTGATTTGTGTTTCTCTGATGGCTAAGGATGTCAAACATCTCTTGTTTCTCAGTCGTTTGAGTTTCCTCTATTGAGAATTGTCTGTTTAGACCTTATTTTTTGAATTGTGTTTTTTTCTTTTTAAGTAGGTTTTTGTTTGTTTGTTTTTTAAGTTCTTTATGTATTTTGGATATTAGCCCTCTATCAGACGTATTGTGGGTAAAAATCTTTTTCCCATTCTGTGGGCTGCCACTTTGTTCAAATGGCAGTGTCCCTTGCTGTGCAGAAGTTTCTCAGTTTTATGAGGTCCCACTTATTAATTGTTGATTTAGTACCAGTACTAATAGTGTTATGTTTAAAAGTCTTTTCCTGTGCCAGTGAATGTAAGTCTATCCTCTACTTTCTTATTATCAGGTTTAGTGTACGTGGCTTTATGTTGAGGTCTTTGATTCATTTGGATTGAGTTTTGTAGTGGGTGATAAATATGGATCTATTAGAATTCTTTTTACATGCAGCAGTATAAAGATGCTGTCTTTCTTTCCAGTGTGTATTTCTGACTTCCTTATACAAATCAGATGTCCACAGGTATGGGGATTTATGTCTGGGTCTTCAGTTTAGTTCCATTGATCAACATGTCTGTTTTTGTGCCAGTACTACGCTATTTTTATTGCAATAGCTATGTAGTACAACTTGAATTGGAGATGGTGATACCTCCAGAAGTTCTTTTATTGTGCAGAGTTGTTGTAGCTATTCTGTATTTTTTGAGTTTCCATACAAAGCTGAAAATTACCCTTTCAAGATTTTTCAAGAAGAATTGTGTTGGAATTTTAATGGGGATTGTATTGAATCTGTAGGTTACTTTTCGTAGGATGGTCATTTTTACATTAATCCTACTGATCTATGAGTGTGGGAGATTTTTCCATCTTCTGTTGTCTTCTCCAGTTTTTTCTTCAGTGTCTTGATGTTTTTGTCATATAAGTCTCTCATTTGCTTGATTAGAGTTGCCCTAAGATATTTTATATTATTTGAGGCTGTTGTGAAAGGTGCTGTTTCCCTGATTTCTGTCTCAGTACATTCCTCATTTGAATAGAGGAGGAGCATTGATTTTTGTGTGTTAATTTTATGTTCAGCTACTTTACTGAAAGGGTTTATGATAAGCTGTAGGAGTTTCCCAGTAGAATTTCTAGGGCCACTTATATATACTATTGTTATCATCTGCAAATATACTCTGACTTCCTCCTTTCCAGTTTGTATCCCCTTGATCTCCTTCAGTTGTCCTATTGCTCTAGCTAAGGCTTTAAGGACTCTGTGAGGAAGTATGGAGAGAGTGGACAATCTTATCTTGTTCTTGGATTTAGTGGAATTGCTTTGAGTTTCTCTCCATTTAAAGTATGTTGCCTATGGACTTGCTATAAACTGCTTTTATTATGTTGAGGTAGGTCCGTTGAATCCCTAATCTTGAAGAGATTGCTGGATTTTGTCAAAGGCCTTTTCTGCATCTAATGAGATGATTATGTGGTTTTCCCTTTTCAGTCGGTTTCTATTATGGATTACATTTATCTATTCATGCATGTTGAACTGTCCCTGTATCTTTGGGATGAAGCTACTGAATCTTGCTGGATGATCTTTTTGATGTATTGAGTTTGACTTGCACATATTTTATCAATAATTTTGCTATCTATGTTCATAAAGGAAGTTGGTCTGTTAAAGCCTTTCTTGGTTGGGTCTTTGTGTGATTTGGGTATCAGGGTAACTGTTGCCTCCTAAAATTGAATTGAGTTCCTTCTGTTTCTGTTTTGCGGAATAATTTAAGAAGTGTAACCATTAACTCTTCATTAAAAGTCTGTTAGAATTTTGTGCTGAAAACGTCTGGCCTTGGGCTTTTTTTAGTTGGGAGACTTTTTTTTTGTTTTGTTTTGTTTGTTTTTGGTTTTTCGAGACAGGGTTTCTCTGTACAGCCCTGGCTGTCCTGGAACTCACTCTGTAGACCAGGCTGGCCTCGAACTCAGAAATCTGCCTGCCTCTGCCTCCCCAGTGCTGGGATTAAAGGCGTGCGCCACCACCACCATGCTAGGTTGGGAGACTTTTAATAACTTCTTAGTGATATGTATTGAGAAAATTATTTATTTCTTTTATATTTTCTAGTTTGGTAGAATATAGGTTTTTAAAGTATGTCCTATGTTTCTCTGAAATTTCTTGGTGTCTTGTTATGTCCCCCTTTTCATTTCTGATTTTGTTAACTTGGGTACTCTTTCCACCTTTTAGTTAATTTGGATAAGGGTTTTTCACCTTAATTTATGTTTTTCAAAGAATCAACTTTTTATTTTATTGATTCTTTGCGTTGTCTTTTGTTTCTCTTTTGCTGACTTCAGCCTTGAGTGAGTATTCCCTACCATCCACTCCTTTTGGGTGTGAGTGATTTCTTTTTGTAGAGTTTTCAGGTGAGCTGTTAAATTGTTACTAAGAGTTCTCTCAAATATTTTTTTTTCTTATGTAGGCACTTAGTGCTATGAACTTATGTCCTAGAAATACCTTCATTGTGTCCAATATGTTTGGGTATGTTGTATAGTGATTTTCATTGAATTTTAGAAAATCCTTTCTTTCATAATTTCTGTCTTGACAGAGGTTATTTAGTAGGGAGTTAGTTGTTCACTTTTCATGAGTTTGTAAGCTTTCTGTTGTTGCTTTAACCTGTGGTGGCCTGTTAGGATGCAGGGTGCTATTCCGATTTTCTTGTGTCTGTTGAGACTTGCTTTGTGTCAGAATATATGGTCAGTTTTGGAGAAAGCTCCATGATGTGCTAAGAAAAATGTCCACCTTTTTTGTTTTGGGTAAAATGCTCTGTAAGTATCTGTTAGGTCCATTTGGTTTATGACACCAGTTAGCTCCAGCATTTCCCTGTTTAGTTTTTGTCTGGATGACTTTTGTCTGCTGATGAATGAAGAGTATTAAAGTCTCCACTATCAGTGTATGAGGGTCAAAACGTGATCTGAGCTGTAGTAGTGTTACTTTTTATGCACTTTACTGTCCTGTGTTTTGCGCACAAATGTTAAAATGTTAAAATTCATGTGTCCTCTGGGTGGATTTTTTCTTTCATGAGTATGTAATATTTTTCCCTATCTTTTCTGATTAGTTTTGACTTGATGTCTATTTTGTTATTATATAAAATGGCTATCCCAGCTTTGTTCCTTAGGTCCACTGGCTGGGAATATATGTGTTTCTTCTCCTTCTCTACTCCTATTTGTAGACTTAGATTTTTCAAAACCTACTTTAATTATGGTTCTTTAATGCTTCAACCTTCCTTCTAACTCACCACTCACCAGAGGTGGGGAAAAGAAAAGTTATAGGAAACAGATGTTGTGGACCTGTTTATAAATAGTTCTTTAGGGTGATTCCAGTTTTTGGTGTTAGTAGTACAGTCCACTAGCAAAACACCAAACTGGAGTCATCAGTGGCAGTCCAGTCCACTTGACAAACTCCAAACGTGAATCAGTAGCAGTGGCTCATGTAGAAGAAATCGCCAGGATCCACTGATAGGAATGAGTCCATGGAAGCAACAGGAAGCAGCAGGAATACCACCAGTTCTTTGGTGCATTTCTCTATAGCATCACGACATGCGAAGATCAGCGAAGAAAGCAAGGCGAACCAATGCAGTAGTGTCCTCAGGGAAGACCAGCTTCAGCAAAGCCCAGTGATTACCCCTAAGGAATTGCAATTGTCCACTGTGTGTTGGCTTATACTTATACTCTTTCCAAACATCCTATGTCCTCTCAAGCATCCACTCCAGCAAAATATCACATACCCTTTCCCCAGGCAACTTCCAGAAAAATACCATGTGTCAGTTCTTAGAAAAACACCCTGTAATGTGTCTGCCTCACAAACATCCTCTCATAAGAAGACAGTGTCCGGGCTGGAGAGATGGCTCAGTGGTTAAGAGCACTGACTGCTCTTTCAGAGGTCCTGAGTTCAATTCCCAGCAACCACATGTAGCTCACAACCATCTGTAACAGGATCTGAAGCCCTCTTCTGATATGTCTGAAGACAGCTACAGTGTGCTCATATACGTAAAATAAATAAATGCTTTAAAAAAAAAAGAAGAAGAAGAAGACAGTTTCCCGAAAAAATCAAATGACACAACTGAGTCTCCAGTGAAACCAGAAATTTCCACTTCACCTATGTTTCTTATATTTGGTCTTTTCACCGCGTCCCAGATTTCATGGATTTTTGTGCTAGGAGATTTTTAGATTTTACATGTTCTTTGACATAAGTATCCATGTCTTCTATTGTGTTATTATTGCCTGAGGTTCTCTTTTTCATCTCTTATATTCTGTTGATAAGGCTTGCCTCTGAGGTTCCTGTTTGAGTTTCTAAGTTGTTTATTATTATTGTTATTATTGTTACCTAAGACAGAATTTCTCTATTTAGCTCTGGCTGGCCTAGAACACACTATGGATATAAACCAGATGGGCCTTAACTCACAGAGGCTCATCTGTTTCTCTTCCTCTAGAATGCTGAGATTAAAAGTGTAAATCACCGTGCTTGGCTTATCTTTATTCTTATCCACATATATTATGTGTGTGTCTTTGTATTTTGCATGTGTGCGGGAGCCTGAGTATGTGAGAGGAGGGCATTGGATCCTTTGGAGCTGGAATTGTAGGAAGTTGGGGCTGCTGTGGACCGAACTTGGGTATTCTGGAAGAGCTGTAAATGCTCTTAACGATGGAACCTCCTCTTTTAACCCTCGTTTATTTTTTCTAATAGTTTCGATTCATGAGTACTTATACATCTCTTCCAGATGAAGGAGTTGAAACTTTGAGACCTTTAGTAACTTGCCTGATGGAATGGAACTAGCACTGGTTCTCAACCTGTAGGTCACAACCCTTTTGACAAACCCCTATTTCCAAAAATATTTACATTATGATTCATAACAGTAACAGAATTATAGTTATGAATTAGCAACACACATAATTTTATGGTTGGGGTCATCTCAATATGAGGAACTTTTTTAAAAGGTTGTAGCTTGAGAACCACTGAGCTAGGCCTGACTGATAAGGAAGCTCTGCTCTTAAATCACCGTGCTAAAATTAAGTAATTAAATCACTAAGCTGTCATTACTTCTGCTTTTCTTTTCTAAATAGACCAATGGCAAGGCTGGGTATTTTTCCAGAGCATTAACTTAATTCTCATGCTTATAATGTTGAGTTTATATTTTAACGTATTTTCTTTGCATATAAGAATATCTATATAATGCACACAATTTTAGTGAATAATAATTCCAGTACTTGTATACTTACTACCCAGATGTGGAAGTTGAATATTAACGATCACTTTGAAGCATGCAGCCTGCCTGTCCTGTTTTCTTCTCTTTCTGAGGAGGGTGATTACCCCTTAAATTTTACTTCTTCTTCAATATGCCACACATCGCTGGATCTTTAAGTAGTGTGTTATTTAGCCTTTATGTATTGTATTGTATATGTGTGTACTTTTTATTGTGGTTAAAACAGATAACATTCAATTTCATAACCACTGTTAAGTACAGTTTAGTAGCGTGTATGTTCTCACTACTGTGCACAGAGCTCTAGAACGTTTCATCTTGCCAGACTGACAGTCTGGGGCGATGATAGCTCAGTGGTAGAGCCTGCGCCTAAAGGTCTAAAGACCTGGTGTTAAAATGGAAATTCTTTCATAAGATTTTTTAAAAAAAGCTTTATGTGTATATGTGTTTGCCTGTTTGCATATATGTATGTGTACCATGTGTATACTTGGTGCCCACGGAGGCCAGAAGTGGATCTGGGGTTCCTTAGAACTGGAGTTTCAGATTGTTGAACTGCTATGTGGGTGCTGGAAATCCAACTCTGGTCCTCTAAAAGAGCGACCAGTCCTCTTAAATACAGAGCCAGCTTTTCAGTTCCAAACTGAAAATTTTTTCCACCTAGACGCCTATTCTCTCTTTTCTTTCCCCAAACCTTGACAACATTTGTTTGTTTGTTTGTTTGTTTACTTATTTACAGTTTTTTAAAAGCTGCAGTGCCCCCACCTGGGAGCACCATCTCTACTTTGGATAAATATATATATGTATATATATATATGCACACACACACACATATATATGTATATATATATACACACACACATACATATACATATATATACATACACACATACATACATACACACATACATACACACATATATACATATACACACACACATACATTTATATATACATATATATATGATTTATTTTATGTATATGAGTACACTGTAGCTGTCTTCAGATACACCAGAAGAGGGCATCAGATCCCATTACAGACAGTTGTGAGCCACCATGTGGTTGCTGGGAATTGAACTTAGGACCTCTGGAAGATTGGTCAGTGCTCTTAACCAATGAGCCATCTCTGCAGCCCTTAATTTTTTTCAAGATAGAGTTTCATTGTGTAGACCTGGAACTCTTTTTGTAGGCCAGGCTGGTCTCGAACTCACAGAAATCTGTCTGCCACCAACATGTCCATGTCTCAATTTGATGTCTTTTTTTTTTTTTTTTAAATAAACTTACTAAGTCCATATTGTGTGTGGACTGTCTAGCATAGTTACTCTACCAGGAGCCACAGGCCTAATGAAGACTGACAGTTCCTCCAGCAGTCATCAACTGTCACTAGCTAGCTACTCAGATAGGGGTGGGAGCTCGTGATCCCTTCTAATTTTTTTTTTTTTATTTTATAGCACTAAGGTTGTTGTTCTAAGATATATGTATGAATAGAATTGTTAGATTATAAGTCACATGAATATTTGGTAACAGGAAGAAGTACGAAATCATTTCCCATTGAGGTTGTATAGTTTCCACTTTTCTGTAATTCAGTTTCTCTATGTCTTTGCTAATATTTGTTCCTATTACGTTTTTAGGTGGGATTGAACCCAGGGCTTCAAAAATGTTAGATAAATTTTACTGCTAAGTTATGGCCCAAACTCAGACCTTTGTTTGTTTGTTTTCCCTTCCCTCCCTCTTTTCCTCCCTCCCTCCCTCCATTCTCTGTCTCTCTCTTTCTTTCTCTCTCTCTCTCTCTTTCTCTCTTTCTCTCTTTCTCTCTTTCTTTCTAGATATATTCTAGCTAAGTAGACCAGACCAGCCAAAATTTGCTGTGAGTTCAGGGTAGCCCTTTATTCACAACTCTCTTGCCTTTACATCCTTAACGAAGGATTACAGGTATATACTACCACACGAGCTCAGAATTTTTGACTTTTTGGAAATTTTAAGATATGAAATACTATAGTGCTATGGTTTTAAAGTTTATTTCCCCAATTTTTCACCTTTTTATGTTCCTTAATAATTTTTGTTTTTCCTTCTCTAATGCTCTTAGAGGCTAGAATCTGGACACTCCCTAGTCTAGTTTTATCGTGGCCACGTTCTTCTTGGATCTACTTGGATTATGCTAATCACTCATGAATTAGTTCACCAACCTCAGAGTGACTAGTGAAACGGCTTTTCTAAAGTATAGATATTATTGGATACATCAATATGATAAGTATTTTGTCTGTCTTACAGCAAAAGTGGAGGAGTTAGCTTTAGAGTTAGCTTTAAATCAGAGTACTTTTTCTACTTTGTGCAAAAGTGAAAGTTTTGTTTGAGAGCTGCGTGATGAGAGGAGGCAGCTGCAGGAGGATTTGGGAGAAGGAATTTCTAGCAGAGAAGAGAGGACAGGAGGTTGGTGCTATGTTGTAAGGAAGTAAGAAGATGGAGTTGGATAGAGGTGAATATGTGGTCAGATATAGGATTCATCTTTTATGACCTTCAAGGGTATGCGGAAGACATCTAGAATTTATGCTGTTTAGCACAGCACAGGATTGAGTCATGAACAAGTGCACAGATGAGCCAGTTTTCATTTTAGAGCAGCTGTTACACATGGTAGCAGAGCTGGAGAGAGAGCTCAGTGCTTAAGAGAACTTAACTTGCTGGTCTTCTAGAGGCCATGGGCTCAATTCCTAGTACCTATGTGGTGGCTGTCTTTAACTCTAGTCCCAGGGGATCTCACTAACTCTTCTGGACTCTGGGTGTACCAGGCATACATTTGGTGTATAGACATACATGCAAACAAAACACTCATACAAAACAAATAATAAATAAGTTAATTTAAGAATTAGGGCTGGGGAGTGGGCGAGGTCTGAAGGGTAGTAGTGTGGAAGTAAGGAAGCAGTCAGAACACTTCATGCCTCTCAGGCAGTAAGTGACAGGGGCATAGCGGCAGAGATGGCCAGACTGAGTTTATTAGTGTGAATGTAGGAGAGCAGGAAAAAGAATCCAAGGAAGAAGCCTCCTATGTTTTTGATGAAGCAACTGGGTAGATAGCAGTGGTGTTTACTGAGCTGGAAATACTAGGCATAAAACAGAGGAGGATGGAATAGCCAAGAATGCTGTTCTGTTTTTGTTATTCTTAAAATAATTTTTTAGAAAAATGGCTATATTTGCGCTAGCTTCTGGCATTTAGAATATCTCTGAGTCCTGAGGCTGAAATCTAGTTTCACAGATTTAACTCAGTCACATTTAAAATTTTTTACATAGAATGTGGTCTTTTAGGAAGGGGGAAGTATGCAAAAGGTGTAACGTGGGGACAGGACTGAGGATCAGAGTGAGAGGTGACAGAGTCATGTGACAAATCCCAGGAATCAGATTCTGGAGACCAGCATCAAGGTGCAGATCTGAGCTTTTTGCGGAGTGCAGGCATATACAGTGTTTGAGCCAATCTGAAAGCCCTAAATCCTCAGCCAGTGGTGTCTCACCCCTCAATGAAAGCCCTGCCTGATGAGGTTACTCAGAAGTAGCAGGGTGGAAGCAGGGAGCATTGTCACCTGTTCAAACTTGTGTGAAGACTGGGAAGCAGCCATCGCTCTGGCCTCAGTTCCTTTTTGCTGTCTCACAGGTGTGCCGGGAGCCATCTTGGATCTAATACCATGTACAGCAGCAGATCAGGACTCTCTGAGGAGTCACAGGAGCCTGTGGTACCTCACTCTTCATCCCACGTTCTCCTTCATAATGTTGACCTCCACATTCCCCACATGACTTTGGGACACAGACTTCCAGGTTGTTTATAGAGAAGTCAGCAAAAGATGTTGAAAAAAATGCAGCTAGGTGTGAGGGAAACTGGATTTCAGTCTGAGGTCACAATCTGTTCCCACCTGCAGGAGGTGATCAGTTACATTAATCTTGTTGATAGATTGCTGTAAATATAGTTCTTCGCTGTCAATTAATCATTGGCTTTGGTAAAAATTGATAATATTGGTAAATTCTTCAGAGATATTTGGTGGAGGAGCTGGCTCAAGCGTGAGGACCTGAGTTGGATCTGTACACCCACACCACATCAGCACGATAGTACGTTTGCGATCCCAGTGCTAGAGCGGACAGGAGGGTCCCTAGGAAGCCATGCCCAGTCAGCTTAGCCAATGAGTCGATGAGAATCCTATCTGGAGACTAAGGGGGAGAGAAATGGAGGGAAACACCTGACAGTTCGCTAGTCTACACACATAGACACTCTATCCCAAATATACACGCATACCCCCACCATCACACCACAAATACAGCCCCTATTCCCCAACACCACACGTATACACACCCTGCCTCATCCCCTACTCCCCACACCCCGACATTCCCCCCACCACACCATACCACAGATATACACACATATACTGCACACTCCCCTACACCCACACCACACCACACACACAAAGTGTTTCATTGGAAAGTCAGGAAAGCAGAATTAATTAGATAAGTTCAAGGGCTAACTAATGGGAGGGAAGGAAGGCAATGAAGACACTGGATAGATAACTTTTCCTTCAGTAATTTAGCTCTTCATGAGAGCAAAGTGCATTGTGCATGAGAGAGAGCGATTGAGTAGTAGCTGGAAAAAAATTATAGAACCAAGGTTTGTTTGTTTATTCATTATTTATTGAATGTGAGTACACTGTAGCTGTCTTCAGACACACTAGAAGGGAGCATCAGATCCCATTACAGATGGTTGTGAGCCACCATGTGGTTGCTGGGAATTGAACTCAGGACTTCTGGAAGAGCAGTCAGTGCTCTTAACCACTGAGCCATCTCTCCAGCCCTCTACAACCAAGGTTTTATGTTTTTTTTTTTTTTTTAATATTAGGGCATACTTATATCAATTAAGAACAACTCAACTCAGTGAGGAAGGAGCTCATAATGCAGGGAAGGGACAATTGCAAAACTAAAGTACTGGTGAGAAGGGACTGGCTAGTTACAGTGGGGATGGCTTTTTCATTTTGTGGTGACGTAGTGCTATTGTTATAGGCATAGAGACAGGTAGATTGTTGCAGTTAGTAGTCTGAAATAAAGTGAATTTTGTCTGATTACATTTCATATTAATATATTATGGAGACAGGTCACCAGCTCCTAGTGACATTACATCAGAAAGTTTATGTATGAGGAGAGAAAAGAAAACATACAATATTTTTCTCAGGGAATAGGGAAAAATATATTTAGAAAGTATAGAAGGAATGTCTGGTAGTGTTGAGTATGAGTTCAATCTTGAGATTATAGAAGAAGGTGGCTAGACTGCACAGCTTCCAGTGCTCGTGGGACAGGTCGGAGAGCAGTGGAGGCAGGAGCGAAGACTGGATATGGTGCTAGATGTGCAACTAAGTTTGTGTAAGCATGAACTTAGGACCAGGAGGGGAATGCGGTACAGTCATTGTAAGGGAGGTTCTTGGGAAATCACAGGTCATACTTAGCACAACTCATCTGAGAAAGAGGAAGACATTTTCAGAAAGTGGAATCTTAGAATCAGAAGTCTCAGGGGAGGCGGCTACTGATGTGGAGAGTGAGGGTTGCAGGCGTACGTACACACAGGTGGTGAAGCTGTAGGTGAGGGGAATGGGCAAGAATGCTTGACATCAAGGAAGGCAAGGAAAGGAGTGGTAGGGCGTGGCTGGGTCATTTAGGAGGATGTTTGAGTTGCCAGAAAGGATGATGGTAACTGTGGGGAAGGGGCCATCATAAGGTAGATACACACAACTGTATCTGAGGGTGGAGAGTGGGAGTGTTCCGTATGCAAGGTCAGAAAGAGAAGGGGGAGAGAGGCTGAGGGAGAGGAAGAGAGATCTTGATCTTCATTACATATATATAGCATATTAGATATCATATCAGCAGATATTAGAGTGATTGTGATAGAAGGCAAGCATACCACATTTGAAACAGTTTAGGAGCTGTGTAGTGTTAAGAAACTGGGGCTGTGGGTATGGCTCAGGGGTTGAATACTTGCCTAGCATGTGTGAGGCCCTGAATTTGATTGCTAACACAGTATTCCCCATCCCCCAAAGTTAGTAGTCGAGGATATAGCTTTAGGAAATTAGCTCTCTAGGTATGTGTGTCTCTCTCTCTATAATCCCATTGGCTTACGTACATTTTGTTTGGGAATGTAGGCACATCACCTGGAGATGGTTTCCTACTTCTTTTATTTTGAAGGATGCACATGAACCCTGATAGAGGCAGTTGATTTGGTGTTATGTGCTTTTGCATACTTTAAGACCCTTTACATTTTCAAATGCTATTTTTATTCATTTATTTATTTGAGACAGGATTCAAGGTTGGCCTTGAATTTGCCATATAGCTGAGGCTGGCCCTGAATTTTTGTTTCCTGTTTCCTCCTGAGTACTGGAATTACAAGTGTGTCCCATCACCCCCACCTATATCACCTTTGATATGGGGTTTTTATTTTATTTGGTTTTTCGAGACAGGGTTTCTCTATGTAACTCTGGTTGTCCTAGAACTCACTCTGTAGACCAGGCTGGCCTTGAACTTAGAGATCTGCCTGCCTTTGCCTCCTGGGATTAAAGGTGGGTGCCACCACTGCCTGGCTTTTGAGACTATGTATTGTTGTCACTATGTATTGTTGGCTACCCTGAACTTGCTATATAGACCAGGATGGCCTAGAACCCAGAGAAATCCACCTGCCTGTGCTTTCTGAGTGCTGAGATTAAAGGTGTGCCACCATGCTGTACATCATGGCTGGAGTATGCAAGTGGAAGAGATCTTTTTATTCATGGTAGCCAAGAAGCATAGAGAGTTAATTGGGAGATGGCTCACTGGGTAAAGTGCTTGCCATGCAGGCATGAGGATGGAGTCCTCTCTCTAAAATCCTTTATTAGGCTCCATCTCTATGCCTTTTTAGCAGCACTGTGCTCTGAGGACAAACAGACCTTTGGATGATCTTCAAGATTTAAACCATAGCATGGGCCTAACCGGCCAATAGTGTGCTGGTTTTGATAGTTACTGTTCAGTCTTATTTTGCCCACATATGCTTAGTGAATTTGGGGTACAAACCTATAAGTAATTGTGGATAGAATATGAATTGACATTAAAATTTCTGGGTTCAAGCTTCTACTCTTTCTTCCTTTTTAGGACAAGAAACTCTAGAAGAGTCAGATAAGTATAATAGAGTCCTGGCTCAAGTCTAGCTCATAGTAGGTCTCTGTTCTCACCTGGTTGTCACTTAATTGCTTCCTAGGTGTGTAGTTAGGGTTGACATGCATGGTAATTTGTAGAAGTCTCCTGTTGGCCTCAGTAGGTAAGAAAACATAAAACTCTGCCTTCCTTTGCTCTGCCAAGTGCAGCACATTTATTTACTGAGTTTACACCTTTGTTGGGTATAGATTTGGTTGTCTGCTGCCACTCCTACTTTCTGAGGATTTACAGTGTCTGATCCACCAATGTGGGATCTTGAGTCATATACTGTTTCTTGCCAAGAGTCTTAACTTATAGTGAACCTCAGTTCATAAATCTGTTGGTTCAACTCAGTTCTGCTTTATCTGCAATCCTTTGATTGATGCAGAAGTTACATTTTTAGTCTCATAAAGATGAGCTACAAACCAGGCATGGTGACGTACACCTGTAATCTCAGCTATTAAAAATAATGAATTCGAGAAATTTTTAGGAAATGGATGAACTAGAAATTATCATCCTGAGTGAGGTAACCCAATCACAAAAGAACACGCATGGTATTTACTCACTGATAAGCGGATGTTAGCCCAAAAGCTTGGAATAGCGAAGACTCAACTCACGGACCACATGAAGCTCATGAAGAAGGAAGACCAAGTGGGGATGCCTCAGTCCTACTTAGAACCAGTAACAAAAATACTCAAGGGAGCAAATATGGAAACAAAACATGGGACAAAAACTGAAGGAGGGACCATCTGGAGACCATTCCGCCTGGGTATCCATCCTATGTACAGTCACCTAAGCTAGACACTGATGTGGATGGCTGGAAGTGCATGCTGTCAAGAGCCTGATATAGCTGTCTCCTTAGAGATCTGCCTGAGACTGACATATCCAGAGGACAATGCTCACAGCTAACCACTGATATGATCAAGGGTTTCCCAATAGAGAACTTAGAGAGAAGACTGAAGGAGCAGAAAGGGTCTGTGACCCCATGAGGAAAGCAACAATACCAACCAACCAGAGCTCCCCAAGGTCTAAATCACCAGCCTGGGAGCACGTAGGGAGGGACCCATGACTCCGATGGCCTTGTTGGGCATAGGTGGGAGAGGAGATTCTTGGTCCCATGAAAAATGAACACAGAGTGTGTGTGGGGGGGAATATGAGGGTGGGGAGGGAGTAGTGGGAGCGGGGGGTGGGGGGTAGATGAGGGAACAACCTCATAGAAGCATGAGAAGGGGGGATGGGGTAGGAGGTTTCTGGGTGGTGGGAGGAAGTGGGGTAAGGAGATAAAATCTGAAATGTAATTATAATACCCAATAAAAAAATTTAAAAAAAAGATGTCACTGTTGTTTAATCATTTGAAGCAACTTGCTTATGGGGGAAGCAAAGGAGTTGCCATCCAAACAAGGGCAGTTGACTCTTTTCATTATCATGAGAGGTTCAGGGAAGAGTTTGTCTGGCACCCAGGGGAGCCACTGGAATGTTTTTTGGTGTTCCCAAACCTATTACTGCACTAAATGTACAAGGATAGCAGCTGCAGCCTACAAAGATATAGAACCAGGCATTTAGGGCTTTTAGAGATAAGGGTTTGGGTAAACATAACAGCAAGTTGCCATGCCAGCAGCTGTTGGCAGAGGATGAGGGGACTTTAGAGTGGGACGATGCCAGTAATGGCCAGGAAATGAGCTGCAGCATTGAGGCTGCAGGTTGCTGCCTCTTGGAAAGGTTTCCTGTGGAAAAGAGAAAGACTCCTTAATAAGCTCTTCTCGTTCAAGGGATCCTTCTCTAAGAGACAAGTATTTTTGGATGGTTTGTCTAAGCATTTTCTACAGCATTTTATGATTGATTTGTAGAACCCATATAAAATCTGAATAATTTACGTACTGTGGAAAATTGCCTTCCTTTTGTGTCAGGGCTTTCAGTAGTATCGCATAGTTTCACATAGAAGTTAAATTTGAAGAAAATGAGATTTATTAGTTATTTATTATTTTGTATTTATTTATTTATTTTTTTAAACATGATTCTGCCCCAATGTTATAATTATGTCTTCCAGTAATTTTATTTAAATTTAAACTACTCTTTTTTTTTTTTGGTTCATATGGAATTTATCTTTTGTATTGAGAAAGTTAGTGATTTCCCTCATCTAGAAAGGCAATGGTGTCTCAAGCATTTAACAAGTGTATTGCTTCACACATTGGTTATTATGCTGTTTCTTCCCTGTGCCAAATTCTCAGATATGTATGGGTTCTTTTAAAAAACTGTTAATACAGTCTCACCATATAGCCCAGGTAATCCTGGAGCTCACCATTTGTAGCCCAGGTTGGTGTTGAACTCACAATCTTCCGGCCTCAGCCTTCCAAGTGATAGGAGTATAGGTACGAGCCACCCTGCCAGGCTTTCTTTATGCTTTTAAAACTGAAATATATTTGTTTCTTGGCATGTGCTGATATTTTGGTATTAAATGAATCCATATACATATTCCTGAAATGTCAATTTTACCTAAAAATAGATGGTTGATACTTATTTGTAGGTGTTTTCTAATAAAATAAATAGGACCATTATAAAGACAAGTAAAATTTTCATCAGTTTTTTTAAAAGATAAAATACTGTATTTTGTAGAAACATTGACCTGAGGGAGGGTTGGGAACATCTGAGGCTGTGTCTGCAATCTTTTTGAAAGCAGTCTCCTTTGCCTTTTAAGAATACTGCTGGAAAGAGTGTAGGACTGTTACAGAAAACTTTTATTGTCAAAACATTCTTTTTATTGTTATATTTTTAAGTTTTGAGTATAATGGTTCTTATTTTTGTTCTGTATACTTTGTGTTTTGAAATGTCAGTATTTCATCTTTAAGGGCATTACATTTCTGAAGACCCAGCTCAGTTCAGTCTATCTCTTCTAGGTACTTTTATATTTGTGACCCTTGTTACTAGAGCGCTTTTGAATTCTGTTCTGATGGACGCATCAATTAGTTGCTGTAATGGTTAATGTTCACTATGAGTGTATTATGTACCTGCTGCATTTCTGACCCTGTGACTTACGGAAAACTTAACAGTTCAGTGATCACGATGGAGGGAAGGTTGTCTGAGTGCTGGAGAAACAACTAGAAGGTACTCCTGCTGAAAGCTAATACAGAGTCAGAGCCTGTCTCAAGACCTCCTGCTTCTGCTGCCCACAGCTCTGCCCAGTCCCTTCCAGATGTGTTAGTTCCTGCTTCTTGAAAACAGTACTTTTACTCCTCCTTGAGCTTGGGCTCTTCCTTGCTTTCCCTCCCTCCCTCCCTCCCTCCCTCCCTCCCTCCCTCCCTCCCTCCCTCTGTCCCTTTTACACACCCTCCCACCTCCCCACCCTGTCCCCTTCCCCTCTTCCTCCTCTCCCTCCCCTTACCCCTCTTCCTCTCTCCTTTGTCCTCCCTTCCTGTCTTTTTGAAAGGATCTCACTATGTTCCTAAACCTAGTCTCAAACTCCTGAGCTCAAGTGGTCTTCTTGCACCAGCCCCCAAAAAGCAGGTGAGACTGTAAGCACATGCTTCCACCTCTGAAAATTTTAAAAAATGAAACTAAAACTCAGAGCTAAGAATGGTAACTCATGTCTAATAATCCCAGGAATTAACCAGGAATTGAGTGAGAGGCTGAGGCATGGGGATTGCCATGAGGTCAGTCTGGGCTCCATAATGAATTCAAGACCAGCCTAGATTACAGAGTGAGAGATTGTCTTTTAACACTCCCACGTAAAATTAGTAAATATACATTAATTACATAAAACTAACCATTTTAAAATGGAGAATTCAGTGCAGGTTGTGCATTTATAGTGTTGTTCAAGTATCACATCTAATTCCAGAAAGGAAACCCAATGTCTGTTAAGCACTTATTTCTTATCCTCATTTCCAGTAGCCATCAGTCTGTTTGCTTGCTTATTCTATATCCCGCACAAAACAGGATTATGTAATCTGTGGCCTTTTGTGTCTTACTCCTCTCACTTGGCATGTGTTTTCCAAGGTTCTTTTGCTGGTCAAATGATTCAATTGTGTTCACACACCACGATTTGTTCTGTTCATCTGCTAGTAGACATGTGTGCTCTGTCTTCCCTTTGGTTGCTGTGAACACTGCTGTTTGTGAACTTGTCTGCACATGCATTTGTTTGAGCACCTGTTTTGGGGTTTGTGCTTAGGAGAAGAATTGCTTGGTCATGAGGTAAATCCTATTCTACTTCTGATGAACCACCAAGTTGTTTTCCATAACAGGGGAACTCTTACCTTCCCACTAGTAATGTTTGAAGGATTGAGTTTCTCTATGTTCTTGCTGACACTTTGAGTCACCCTTGTACATATAAAATGAAGTCACAATTAAATTTGCTTTTTCTCTAGTGACTGATCATGGCATTCTTTATGTACCTTTGTTGATATGTCCATCTGTTTTGGAGATCTGCCTTTTCAGTCTTTGCTGGTTTTATTACCTTTTGGTCCTGAGCTGTAAGATTTCTTCATCTGCTCTGGATAGCAGACCTTCATCTTTGTCCTTCCCATTTTATAGACTGTCATTTTACTTCTGAGTAATGTCCTCTGTTGCATAAATAATTTTTAAAAAAATGTTTGCTTTTCAAGATAGAATTTTTCTACCCTGGCTGTCCTGTAACTTCCTCTGTAGACCAGGCTGGCCTCAAACTCAGAAATCCATCTGCCTCTGCCTCCAGAGTGCTGGCCCACAAGGCGTGCACCATGCTTGATTTCGGTGAAAATACTTAAAAAAACAAAACAAAAAAGATTTAAGAAATTCAGTGTGTGCAGTTGGCTGCAGACTCCCTAGTGCTGTAGATAGAGGTATTTGGAGATATAACTGCTGAACCATTTCTCCAGCCCCCGCTGCACAAAGTCTTAAATGTTTGATAAAGTTCAGATGGTCTTTTGTTGCTGTGTTTTGATTTTGCTTTCAGCATAACTGACATAAACAGGTGTTTTCTCTTTGTTTTTTGGGGGGTAAAGGCCTGGGTTGCCTGGAGCTGGGAGCAGGAGAGGCTAGAGGCTGCATTAATGAAGCCAAAAGAGAGTGGGGGCCAGGCCACCAGAAAGTGGTTAGGCAGGGCTGTGGACCTGCCCAATAGGTAGAAGGTTTCAAATAGGGTTTTGCTCTTTAAAGCAGCTTAATATGGAACTTCCTGTGTAGCCTCAGGCTTTCTTAGAGGTCTTTGTGTAACTCAGGTTGGTTCAAATTTAAGGTGATTCTACTGCCTCAGCCTCCCAAGTTCTGGGATTTATAGATGTGGGCACCATTCCTGGCCTTAGTTAAATATTCTTTGTGAAAGAAAATAAAATCTTACACTAGTGAGTCATTCAAAGGGAATAAGGGGGGGGGTGTCATCTTGGCCTTAATAAAGATAGGAAAACCTTAAATATGTCTTTAGTGTACATAATAATTGACATTTAGACCTTTTCAACAATTTTTCAAGTGTTCTGTAAAATGTAAGATTTTGTTTGAAAGAATTTCCAGGAATGTTGCAGGCAAGCAATTGCCACATACTGCTGACCTGGTGGTTCTGCTGCCGGAGAAATACAACTAGCAATCACCAGCTTTCTTATGTTCTTTTTGTATGTCTAGTTTCCATGTCTGTAGACTATAAATACATAGGAAAAGATGTGCCCATAATAACAAAATCAGCAGGGTGTTAGAAATGAGGTATAGAGAAGAGTGAATTGAAGCTTTTCTCTGTATGCTTTATGTTGTTTAAACATTAAGGGCATTCTTTTTGCAGGTGAAACCAGAAAGAGAAAGGCTGGGAATGTAGTTCAGAGCATGCACTTAACACACTCAGGGCCCTGGTTTTAGTCTCCAGTCCCTAAATAAATAAGTAAATAAGAAAATAGGTAAAACAAAATAAAACAAAACAGCATGGCAATTCTAAAGTGTAGCTTGTTGGGGCTAGAAAGATAACCCAGTGGTCAAGAGCATGCAGTGGACCTGGGTTCAGTTTCCAGTACCCACATGGTATCTCACAACTCTCCATGACTCCATTTCCAAGAGATGTAACACCTTCTGACCTCCATGAGAACAGAACCAGTCATGCATGGAGTGCACATACATACATGCAGGTAAAACATGAAGAAATACATTTAGAAAAGATAGTTTGTTTTTCTACACCTTTCTGAGGTGTGTGTGTGTCTGTGTGTGTCTCTGTGTGTTTGTGTGTTCATAGGAAATTGAACCTAGGGCCCCATTTATCCTAGCACACATTTGAGCATTCAGCTACCACATAGCAATACTATTTCAACTATTTTGACTTTAAAACAGATTTTTAAAAACTAAAACAGTTGACAATTTTATTTTTACATTTTATAATGCAAGTGACAGCATCACCTTTTTATCCCACTTCTTTCTTTCAAAACTATTCTCTTGCTAGGAAGGAGATGCCTTTTTTAAATCATCAAGCTAAAACTACTCAGGCTCTGAGATCTCCTGGTGAAGCCGAACAAGTAATACCAAACTAATAAGGTATTACTAATCCCATCTGTTCTATACCTGTCTAGCTGGGTCATGCCAGTCCCAGTGGGCACTGCCATAGTGCTAATGGGAGGTCTCATAATTAGAGATCTGGGTATCATGGGCATGTGGTTGGCCCTGTTCCAGGAGCCAGTCCCTTGGGCGTCATCCCAGGAGGAGGAGGGTCTGTCATTGGCATCATGGGAGGGTCTGTCATGTGGGGTGTGGTACCATACCAGGGTAAGAAGGACCAGAGACTGGGAGGAAGCAGGATCATGGTCCTTGCAGAAAGGAGCAGAGATGGAGCTGGAGGTTTCTTTAGTTGTTGAAATGCAGCTGTTTTGTCAATCAGGCTCTTGGCCTGCTCTTCCATCTATTCCTGGTAGTAACCTTTCACATTCTCTTAGTGTTTCCTACTACTGTAGTAATGTGTCTTTCTCATAGATAGAGAATCATGGGTAAGATATGTATTTGTGATGGCTTGAATAAGAATGTCCCCCATAGGCTCATAGATACAAATGCTTGATCACCAGAGAGTGGCACTATTTGAAAGGATTGGGAGATGTGCCCTTGGTGGAGGAAGTGTGGAATGGGCTTTCTTTGAGGTTTCAATAGCATCTCTCTCTTGGCCAGCAGATCAGTATATAGCTCTCAGCTATTTCTTCAGCACCATTTCTGCTTGTGTGCCACCATGATGATAATGGACTAAACCTCTGAATCTGTAATAAGCCCCCCAATGAAATGCTTTCTTTATAAGACTTGCCTTGGCCAAGGTGTCTCTTCAAAGCAAAGAGTCAGAACAAGTGCTCCTACCTATTGACCCACCTTTTCAGCCTTAAATATGAATATTTTAGAAATATTAAGATATTTAACATCTATTCTGAATAACTGAACTACTAATTAAATCTAGTCTTTATTAAAATACCTGGAAATATGGAATTTTTGAGGCTTTGTACTTTTAAAATATTTCACATAATTCCTTCCTTATAAACATCTGTAACCGGTTAAAATGTGTCCATTTTCAACTTCTGTAGTTGAGGTTTCTTCTAACCTCAAGATATAATAAAAATGAAATATTCCTTTACCTCTAAATTCAGAGTGTTTTTTCCTAAGGTTTTGTTGATCTTGGAAATGACTGCTATGCTCTGTGAAATTTTTGTCATTAAGATCTTAAAATTTACATTATGCAGAGGGGGCCAGGGGAGGAGGATGGGGAGGGAAAGGGAGAGAGAAAAGGGTGTGGGGGGTGTTGGTTGTTTTTCTCAATTGCTCATCACTTTATGTTTTAAGATGAGGTCTCTCATTGACTGTAGGGCTCACATGTTAGCTAGGCAGTTTTACTAGGTAGTGTCAAAGCCTCCTTCTGTCTGCCTCCTCAGTATGGGTTACAGTGGTGCGTCACCACCATGCCCAGCCTTTATGTAGCTGCTGGAAGCCCAAACTCATGTCTTCATGCGAACACTTTACTGACTGAGCTGTATTGCTCCAGCCCCACTTTGGCATTTTGAATTGGGAGTGCTCAGAGCATTTTGGAAGGGCCATGACAGTGCGTAGGGAAGCCTTGCCATTCTTATTTTTTCTGTGGTCCTTTTTCTTTTTAGTACCTCATTCAATCTATTTACTCTTTGCAGTTCTATGACTGGTATCTTTTCAGTTACCTATGTTTGAAAAGTAATTGCCAAACACAAATGGTATTCCAAAGTTTTATTTTCTATAAAATTATAAGTATCAATGAAAATTTTATCTCCAGTCCTCAATCCTACCTTGAAGGGCAGACTTGTGGATTTGAACTCTACCTTAAATATTATGTTTTCTTTCTTTCTTTCTTTCTTTCTTTCTTTCTTTCTTTCTTTCTTTCCTTCCTTCTGAGAATTTCATCCGTGAATACCATGTTTATATCATTTCCCTCCCTTTGCTCCCCACTTCAATACTTCCTGTCTCCCCAATTCCCTTTCACATTCATGACCCTTCTTGTTTAACTATTATTATTATTATTATTATTACTATTGCTACTGTTGCTACATGTGTTCTTTCTTTATAGGTGTGAGAGTTGTGTGGACTTACTGTTTGTAAGAGGAGCTGGAAATTGTCCTGAGTGTGGTACTCCACTGAGAAAGAGCAACTTCAGGGTACAGCTCTTTGAGGATCCCACTGTTGACAAGGAGGTTGAAATTCGGAAAAAAGTGCTAAAGATGTAAGTATTATTGTCAAGGGGTTTGGCCAGCAAAGAAAACATCAACAGTTATTTCAATAGTCATTATTATTATTTGTTTATATAATTTTGAACAAATTGGCAAGTAACAAAGTAGTTATAAAATTATCTATATACTTGTTTTACAAAATTTGTTGAGTTTGTAGAAAACTGTAATATCTAACCTTTGTTAAAGAAAAGCTTTCTTGATATCTTTACAGTTTATTCATTTGCCATTTATTTCTTAATTGTCAAATAAATATCTGTTATATTTGTATCAGCAGTAATTAAGACATGCTGATAAAATAGTTATAAGCCTTGTTCTCATGGCTTACCAATACAGTAAGTAGCATAGGCTATTAAAGAGACAGAAATTAAAGCAGCAAACAAAACAAACTTACTATAAAGATTAAAGAGGTAGTAACATTTAAATGTCAGTTTGAAGCTTATTCAGCACTTATATATTAGCTATACTTTTTTTGGCATGCATGTGGATGTATTTTTATGATTTGTTAGTAGTTTTGAGTTTCTATTTTTTTTTTCCCTTTTGTTATAAGGTACTTTAGTATTTTAAAATTAATACATTTCCTTAAGATTTTCTTTTGGTTTTTGGTTTTGGAGGATTGAACCCAATGCCTTGAGTACTCTAAGCATATGCTCTGCCTCTGAGCCACATGTCTAGTCCATGCCTCTCTTCTTAATTTTTAAAAATGGTTTGTTTTATTTTTAAATTATCTGTATTGTGAGTGGGTATCTGTGTGTGGATTTGCACATATGAATGTTGGTGTTGGATCTACTAGGAGCTGGAGTAGCAGGCAGTTGTAATCTATCAGATGGGGTGCTAGGAACTGAACTCTGGTCTTCTGCAAGAGTAGTCCAGGTTCTTTTTTCTTTTTCTTTTTCTTTTCTTTTCTTTTCTTTTCTTTTCTTTTCTTTTCTTTTTTTTTTTATGTCATTAGTTTATTTACAATCTTATCTAGTGTGAGAGTTCAAGAGTTCAAGCCACTTTTCAGAGATCACACCTCTTAAATATTTTTCACTATCTATTAAAAGGATGAATTAAGCATCCTTGCTTCTTCAGTTTCTTGGTGCATGCTGTAAAGAAGGGACAGCAAATCCAGATCCAAGCACACAGTCCTCACAGCCAGCAGCTGCCACTTTTTCTACTGAAAGTGGCAAGGTCTTCCTAGAGCCCTCCACATAGTGCCTGGGATGGACCACGGAGGTGGTAGGCCTCTAATGCCAGAAGCTCAATGAGGGACAAAGAGAAAGAAGGCAGAAGAAATGGCCCAGTATCAAGTTTCCTTTCTTCATGACCTTGCTATCCCAAGCGTAATACAGGCTCTTAGCCATTGAGCACCTCTCCAGCCCCTCTCACTTCTTATTTTTGGGGGTATACATTTTACTAATGGTTTAGTGACATCTTGCTAGATGGTGAATTTGTAATCCATTTATCAGTGGCCCAGGTGATCTTTTTACTTGTACTACTTTAAGGAGCCATCTTTTATCTTTAACTTTTCCAATTTTGTTATTATTCACAGATACATTAAAATACCCTCCCCACCCCCACCTGGTAGGGTTTCTCTGTATAGCCCTTGCTGTCTTGGAATTCACTCTACAGACCAGGCTGGCCTTGAACTCACAGAGATCCACCTGCCTCTGCTTTCTAGGTCTGGGATTAAAGATATTTGCAACCACTAGCTGGCAGACCTAATGTTTTTTTAGGTCATATTATCATGAAAAAAAATGAGAGTTCATTTTTCAATTGAGCATCAGTTTTCTGGAATTAATGGCTCTATAATAAATAAGTAATATAATTTACAGTGGTATGTCTTGCTTAAGTTCATTTCCAAATCCCTGAAGTAGGTCATTAAATCTTTTTGCTTAAGTCTTTTAAGAACTGTGCATATGATACCATTCTCTTCTGATTCTACATTTTCTCTGTCATCATAAGAATTTTAAGGATAGTGTTTTTGGGTTGCATGCATAGCTCAGTGGTAGAACACATGCCTTTGTGAACAGAAATCAACCTTCCACATCCAACAAAAGAATCAGAAAAACAAAACAAAACAAAGCCAACAAAAAAACCTTCCTTGGTGGGGCGGGGAGGAGGTATGGGATGTGGAACAGTCAGAGGGTGGATGGGGAGGAGATTAAAATTTGGAGTTTAAATAAAATAAATATAAAAAAAAAACCCATCAGCAAACTCAGCTTTCATTCTTGGTTTAGTTTTAAACCTGGCATCAAGAATACAGTGTTTTATGTAGTAAGCAGTCTTTTTCTATGCATTATTCTTGAATTAGGTAGAGATGAGCAAGCTGGTTATATAAAATGGTTTACAATGATTTGTGATACTTTGATATTTTTCTTCTCTGTAGATACAATAAAAGGGAAGAAGATTTTCCTAGTTTAAGAGAGTATAATGATTTTCTGGAAGAAGTGGAGGAGATCGGTATGTTTTAATTTGCTGTGTTAGCCTTGCCATCTTGTGCTATTCTCTTTTAGATGCCTCGACCATGTCTCACACACAAGGATTTTGATAGGCTAGTGGTTGCCAATGTTCACAGGTTACTTTTTTTGTAGTTGAATTACATTTGTCAAATGTAAATCATGCTCAAGGGCGTTCTTGAGTAATTTTATTGTGGAGAAATTGTTAGTAGAGGTAGCATCTTTTAGCTGGGACACGGGGGGTGCATGTCCCAGCTCTATCCAAGCAGTATAGCAACAGGAAGTGCTTTGGTTGACTTCGTAGGTGGGTCTTCTTTCAACTGTGTCTGTGATATTGAGATAAAAACGTTCCTGTCATTTATGCTGTTGTATAACAGTAGGCTGGTAAGACTGTAAAGCAGTTGACTGTTAGCGTTTGACTAGTCAGGGTTTGTTCTTCAAGGCAGAAGTTAGAATAGCTTTAGTGCTTCTTTTCAGTGTGATTCGTCCTAAGAGGTTCTCCTCACAGAAGTATATTGTTTCTGTATGCTTCTCCCTCTTTCAGTATTGGGCTAGAATTGATGCTTGTTTCATTTTTGCTAAAGACTGTTTTAGAACTGCTAAAAGGTATGGAAGTTATGAAATATTGATTAAACAATTACGCTTTTAAAGTGTGATAATTAGAGTTGGCGAGATGATTCAGCAGGTACAGGTGCTTGTCACTAAGCATGCGTGAAGACTTGAGGTCTATCTCAGGGCCCCCCAAAGTGAAAGGAGACTACCAACTCCACAAGTTTTCCTTTGGCCACCACATATGTGCACTAAATAAATAAATGTAAAGCACACATTCAGTAAGTAAAAATAAAACAAAAAGTTGCTGTATTTATTACAGAGTACAGGTTTGAAAATGATAAAAGGGAATAGCCTATGAAAATAAGGCTAAAACTGTGAGCGTCAAACAGCCATTTTTTTTATTCTCCCAATTGATAACTTTATTATTAAAATATGATAAAAAAATCATTAGAAAGTATTTATATATAAAAGATTATAAATTCAAATTCTTTAGAATTAGTATTAATTTTTAAAAATTTCCTTTTAAAGTCCAAGTTATGTGTCAGTAGGAGCATATACAGAACACAGTAGGAACATGTACAAAACACACTAGGAGCATGTGCAGAGAATAAGTTTTTTTCTCATTTATTTTAGTGCCTTAGAACTGGTGCTTTTTTATTCTAATGTACTTGTTTGTGCTTTGTGTATATTAGCAGCCATGAGTCCCTGAGGATTTGACTAAGAAGATGGTAGAACTGTGAATGCCAATGAGGGGCAGCGTTAGGACACAGACTGAGAAGATGCTCTGGTGTGGGACAAGCAGAACAGCCATCACAAAGAAAGTTTCCATATACATTAAAGGTGGTGTGATTAGTGTGGTTAGAGACCCTGGCACACAAGAAAGGCAAAGAAGGTACAGCGCTTACAGACAAGTTGAATTTACTGTTACAGTTCCAACCAAGTATCCTAGGAAGCTGAAGGAACTGGGGGCCAGGCTTAAGTGATTAAACAACCAGGGACCTTGATTTTTCATGAGGTTCTGGGTGAGCCTGTTTATGTTTTGTTTGTTTGTTTGTTTGTGTCTATGAGTTGAACTAATTAATTTCAAGGAATTGGCAATTTGGGGTCCATATGTAAAACCAGGTTTGTGTTTAGAAGTAGGCACTAGTATAAGCAGGACAGAGTAAGCTTGGATAGAATGACTATACGACTATGTAGTATTTTTTTTTTCTTTGAGATGGAGTCTCACTATCTGATAACTGTTAATGTATGTCAAGTTGGCTTTGAACTTGTAAGGAATCTTGCCTCTGCTTCCCAGAGTCTGAGGTTATAGGCATGTACTATCATTCCTGGCCTATAATATTTTTCTCTCTTTCTATGTATATGCATGTTGGTGTGTATACTCATGCATATGCACATGGAGGCCAGAGGTAAGTGATAGATATCTTTCTCGGTCAGTCTCTATCTTATTTCTTAAGACAGGGTTTCTTGGTGAATGTGGAGCTCACCTATTGGATAGACTGATTGGTGAGCAAATCCCTGGAATTTCCTGTCTCTGAATCTCAGTGCTGGGGTTACAGGTATATGCTACTGTGCCTTGGTTTTTATGTGGGTGCTGGGGACCCAAACTTAGGTTCTTATGCTTGTATAGCAAGGAGTTAACCAATGGGCCACCATCTTATCCTGTATCACCAGATACAGAAACTATCAGTGCATTTGATTTGAAAATGATTATGCTATTATATATATTTTATGAGGGTGTGTCTTTAAAATATGTAGATACTCTGAACATATGTAGAAACTCTGAACCAATGTTTAGTTAGTTGTCTCCTTGAAGCTTCTTACATTTCCCTGTCCTTCCATAGACTGTGCTGACTCATGCCTCAGCGTAATGATGCATGCTAAATGCTTTCCATTAAAAGCTGTTCTCAAGTATGTCTCTGTTCTGCTCTCCAGCTCAGTTATACATAAATTATTTGTACCAGTGATCAAGCTTTCTCAGGCCAATTGTGCTTATTATATTATGCAATTTATTCCAGAATTATGTAATTATACTTTTGTTTCCCTTAAAAAAAAAATAGAAACAGCACTGTAGGTAGCAGTAATGATTTATATAAGAAGAAACCAAACTCCAAATAAAGACTGGACTTATTCAGCTAGAGAGTGACTGCTTGTATTAGCTTCTTTTCTGTTGTTGAGATGACACTCGATGACCAAGGCAACTTATAAAAGACAGAGTTGAATTGGGTTAGAGTCCATGGTGATAAGAGTGAAGGCCTGGAGAGAAGAGCAGCAGCCAAGAGCTTGAATCGTGATTTACCAACAGGAGACAGAGCACACTGGAAATGATTTGAGTCCCTGAAAACCTCAAAGCCTGTTCCCAGTGACACAGCTTCTCCAACAAGGTCACAATCCTTCCTCATCCTTTCCAAATAGTGCCACAAACTGGGGACCAAGTATTCAAACATATGAGCCTATGAAGGCCATTCTTATTCAAACCACCACACTGGTATATTAATCAGGGTTCCCTAAAGGAACAGAATCAATAGAATAAAAATTACATTAATTCATTTTATGTATATATGTATGTATATGCTATAATTAAATTAGTTTTCACTGAAATAGTAACAGTAGCTGTCTCACATCTGAGAGGCTGCAAAATTTGTAGTTGCTTGGTCCTTGAGATTGGACTGTCTTCCACAGTCAGAGTCCCCCCATGACTGTCTCACACAGGAGAAATTGACAGCTCAGGAGTTGCTCTATGAGGGTGATGTGCCTCAGTAGTCCCCATCTGCTGTGAAGACAAAGAGGGTTGGTGGAGCCACTGTTCTTCAGTCAGTGATAGAAGCCTGGAGATGCTGGTTCTCATAGCAACAAAGGAACTGCCATCACCAGCAGCACCAGGGTAAATTCACATGATAGAAAAAGGGAGGCCAAGCAAGCAAAAAGCAAGTAAGTTTCCTTCTTGTCTGGGCTGCTACCGGAAGTGCATTTTGTATAGCCTTTCCACTTCCGTGTAGGTAATCAGTAATCAGTACAACTTCTCAGGTGAGGCTCTCTACTCAGATGTTTCTTTTGTGGCAAACTGACATTAAAACTGTCACAAGTGCATATTTATAGTATGTTTAAAGTATTCTTGAGGGAGGAGGTGAGGAGGAAGGCAGAGAGGCAGAGAGGAGAAAAGGAGAGGACTTATCATATTAAAAGGCTTCCCCAGAGCAAAGGAGATGATGAAATAAAGACAGTCCACAGAAGAGGAGGAGCTAATTGCAGATGGGAACGCTCTGCTGCCATTAACTACTCTCGTCGGAAGCAGCAGACATGGTGGCTTGAGCAGAAAGAAGCAGGACTTACATCTTGAACCACAAGCTTGAAGCAGAGAGAACATACATGAGGAATGGCAAGAGTCTTTTAAACTCTCAACGCCTGCCTCCAATGTTGTACTTGTTCCAACAAGGCTACACCTTTTACCCTTCCCAAACAGCACCAGCATCTGGGACCAAGTTCAAATGTCTGAGGCTATGGGGACCATCAAACCATCACATCTCTGAAAGTTATATGAACCTTTAATAACTCTATGGGAAGAATGCAAATAACCTTATTAACAAGTAGACATCACTAAAACAAAAACCAGACAAATAGGTATAATAAGTATATGCAACTATCCTCAACATCACTAATTATCAGGAAAATGCGAATTAAAATCACAATTAGATACCACCTCTTCAATGGTCCTACTACAATAAAAAAGAGCATGTGATATGATACGTTTGCTAATCAGATTGCTGTAGTAATTCCATATGTTTGCATATACCAAATATCCCATTGTACCCTATACATATATCCAGTTATTGTTTGTTAAAAAGGCTGGAGAGAGAGTTCAGTGGTTAAGAGCATGGCTGCTCTTCAGAGGACCCAGGTTTGATTCTCAGCACTCAGGTGGCATCACACAACTGTCTGTAACTCTAATCCCAGGACATCTTAAGCCCTCTCGGCTCTAAAGCCACCAGGCATGCACGTGTTGCAGACATGCATGTAAGCAAAACACCCATAATTTTTGGTTTTTTTTTTTTTTTTTTTTTGAGAAAGGGTTTCTTAATGTATCCTTGGCTGTCCTGGAACTAGCTCTGTAGACTAAGCTGGCCTTGAACTCACAGAGATCTGCCTGTCTATGCCTCCAGAGTGCTGGAATTAAGGATGTGTGCCACCACTGCCTGGCTAAAACACCCACATTTATTAAAGAAATATGTAAGTTTTCAAGAGGTATATATGAAATGAGAAACTGTGTAAACTTGGCTGTCAGTAAGTTTTAGTCGGTGGCTTGTCAAGAGGCAGTGAATTTTTTAAAAGGGTTTCAGTAGTATGGATAAGAAGTAAGGAACTCTTAAAGTAGCCAGTAGTGGTGGCCATAGTAAACAAGACATTTTAGAGAGAATATTCACTCACTGATTTGGCATTGGAAGTGAGTTAGAACGAATAGACAGGTGACTTGGAGTCCGACCTTGAGCACTTCTGTCCAGTGGTGCTGCAAGTTGGAGGGATGGGAGAGCTGGCCAAGTGCCTGAGCTGTAAGCATGAAGACCTGAGTTTGACCCCTGGTACCCAGGTGAGAAGATCAGCTCTGCTGGCTTGTGCTTGTAATCCTAGCACTAAGGAGGCAGAGACAGCAGATCCCAGGGGTTTGAGGCCTAACAGCCTAGGCCAGTGTAAGCACCTGTCTCAGGAAATAAGGTGGATGCCAGGTGGTAATGGTGCACTCCTTTGATCTCAGCACTCGGGAGGCAGAGGGAGGTGAATCTCTGCCAGTTCGAGGCCAGCCTGGTCTGCAGAACAAGTTTAGGACAGCCAGGACTACACAGAGAAAACCTATCTCTGGGGAGGAAAAAAAAAAGATTACAAGGATGATATCCCCATTAAAAAACAGTAGCTAAGCTTGTCCTTGGTCCTCCACATCCAAGCATACATGTGTGTACCTGCGCTCTCTACACAGCCCTTCCCCCAAAAGGCATTGCAAGGTGTAAAAATCACATTTTTTATTGGTTTGTCTTGTTACACAGGGAGTCTGCAGGAACGAGGGTTGGAATAAAGATATTAGTTCGGGTCTGTCACTTGTCCTGTAGCACTGTTCTGGTTGTTATTGCAGGAACAAAACTCTTTCAGAATCTTGTTTCTGTTGCTGGCTACTTCTGCTTTATTTGTCCTTTCAAAGATACTTTGTCTATGTTGACATTTGCCGCTACTCAAAGACAAAATGTTAGTTTAATAGACACCTACTGATGACCAGAGTAAGCTTCATACACACTATAATTTTCAAAATTCTAAATCACGAGTCAGGCACTTTTAACCCTCTTCTATATGGAGAACAAGCTCCAAGAGCTCAAGTGTTGTGCACAGGTTCACACTGCTAGTAAATAGTTTACCTAGTGGACTTCTCGCTCACAGTGCTTTGAAAATATCTGATAGGCCGAATGAGCGGTTGGTAGTCTATGTCTGGAATATGGAGTACTGAGAACTAGTCAGAGATAAGAGAGGAGCATGTAGGTTTTGGCCTGGTGTGGTAGCTATACATGCAGTTCTAGCACCCAAAAGACAGGCAAGATGGTCATGAGTTATAGGTCAGCCTGGGACAAAGGAAACTCTGTCATAAAACAGACAAATCAGAAAGACCTCACACCAGCTACGAGCCCATCTCCGACAAGGAAGTTGTCTAGAGCTGTTTTGACAGGTGTGGAAGAGCTTTGGCTTCAGTGTGTAGAAGTGTAGATGCTTCCACATATAGTAGAGGTTTAGGCGCAGGACGTTAGCGCCGTGTTTCAGGAGGCAGAAAATGGGGATGAAGACATCCTGTTATATAAATGTCATTATGAGTTCCTTGAGTAGCACACAAATAAAAATTAAAATGTACAATTTTTGAATGATGGTATCAAAAACTTGCACAAGAAGGTACACGTGAATATGAGCTTTCTTGTGGCGTTAACAACAGACCCTTCTCTGTGAGGATGACAATATGCACATAGAATTTTTTGTTCTCGCCCCAGGGATCATCTCAAACATTTGTTCTTAACTTCATAATAAGCAGATTATTCTTTGAGTTCAGAGAATACTTATTTTAAAAGGATGAGAAAGCCCAAAGGGCCTTAATTGTACACTCTGAATGTCAAAAGACTTTAAAATTGTACTTAAATAACGTTAAATCTTCCAGAAAATATAATAGGTTTTTTGTTTGCATTTAATTCTTGATTAGAGTCAGGTCAACATCTGAGCTTCAGCAGCAAACAGATAGAGGGCCAAATGATTGTTAAATAGAGAGAGTTAGCTTCTATTCCTTCTCTCAGGCTCTCATGACATTGTGTTTCACTGTGGCATAAATAAGCTTGCTTCATCTAAGAAGTTTTTGTGTTTGTAATTAAGTTTTATAATCCTTATTTTTGAGAGAAATAGGTTGTATTATCTGTGATCACGATTTACGTCTATTATATTGCTAATACCTTATTTCTAAGTGAAAATGAAATAAACAGTCTGTTTTACTTTTATTGGGATTTATTGTGGTATTTGTAATTATAAAAGAAATGAACTTCATCTAGCCGTATACATTTCACTTAGAATTGAAGTTTACTTGTTTTTTTTAATTATATCTAATAGCAAGTTTAAATCACTAGTAAATGAACACTCTAGTAGGTCTAACAAGACATGTACATTGGAAAAATTATATAGGGTAGAAAGTGGACAAGTCAAAGAGACTGTTAAGAGGTAATTTTTTGGGGGCATTCACGGAAGGAGATTGTCCGTGCAGGGTCAGGGGAAGGAAGAGCTGGTGATGAAGAAAGAGATGGTCGGGGTAGATCTTGATATTGATGCTGTTCTCTGTGTATGGATTTTAAAGCTATAGTCTTATATATGTGGAGCTCCTATAGGGGAAAGATACTCAGCTGGGCAAGCATTTGTGGAAACAACACATTTGCTAGTCATAAAAATTCAGATTTGGGGATTTGCCTACATTCCAGTCCTGTTCTAGTGATTGTTAGCCATATACCTTGGCTGGGCTGTTTGTTAGTTTTACACCACATCTGCCAGTGGTAGATGGATCGCTGGGTCAAGGGTACCTGCTGCAAGTCTGACGACCCAAGTTCCACTCCTGTAAACCACGTGGTGGGAGAAGAGAACTGACACCTGCAAATTGTCTTCTGACCTTCACACACTCTGTAGAGTGCCTATGTGTGTGCATGCAGACACACGCACGCACACACATGTAATAAACGAAAAGACAAAACCCTATACCTGCCATGTATGAATTAGACTAAGTAAGATAATTAAGTCAAGTGCCTATATTCCATATTCCGTAGACGTTTGCAATATAGGTAAGTTAGTCTTTGATTTATTTTTATTAAGTTTAGGTTTGTGTGGCTGTTCATGTTTTTTTTTTTGTCCCTAGATGTCCCACATAAGTGCCAGTGTCTGTAGGGGGCAGATTAGCAGATACCCTGGAGTAGAGTTAAAGGCAGTCATGAGTGGCTTGGGGAGGTAGCTAGACAATTCAAGGATACAAATAGAGCCATAAAGACTGTTAATCCCATAGTGAGATGTCAAAATGCCGTAGTTTTGGCTTTTATAGTCACCTTAAGATTTGTATTAAAACTATTAAAATTCATGGCATTGTTTCCTTTTTGTTACAGTTTTCAATTTGACCAACAATGTGGATTTGGAGAACACAAAAAAGAAAATGGAAATATATCAAAAAGAAAACAAAGATGTCATTCAGAAAAATAAATTAAAGCTGGTTGGTTGCTAAGTATTTTTTTTTTTTTGTAGGAGCAACATCTTTTATATAATATTTAAGAAGATTTTGTTAGTTCTTTGAACATTTCATATGATGTGTTCCGTTCATATTTATCTCTACTCTCTTCATCTCTTCCTCAGTTTACCCTGTCCTTCTCTCCACACCCATCTTTGTGTCCTTCAAAAAAAGTATTTCAGAAGAAATTTGTGCTGTTCAAGTATTCTTGTATGTGTGGTCTGTTACCAGAGAGTGGTTGACTTACCAGGAGCAACACTCTCAGAGAAAGTTCTTTGTTTTTCTCACGGTAGCTGTTGATTGGCAATAGCTCCATGGCAGAGGTGGGATTGTGTGCCCAGTAGCTCCATGGCAGAGGTGGAATTGTGTGCCCAGTAGCTCCATGGCAGAGGTGGGGTTGTGTGCCCAGCTTCCTTTCCATGCTGGGATTGGTCTAGCTTGGGCTGCTCTGATGTGTTCAGAAGACATTGTTTTTATAGTTTTCTAGTGCTTCAGGCTTGCAGACTCTTCCTGCTGCCTCTTCTCCATTGATCCCTCAGCCTTAGGAGGAGAGTTGCAGAATATATGTTCCCTTTAGGACTGAGCAGTCTTCACTCCCTTAGTTTCTGCACCCTGGCCAGTTGTGGATCACTGTTAATCACTATCCAGTATAAATACAAGTTTCTCAAATTAGGGTTAATAGATACATTGATCTATCGGTTTAATACTAAGTCATTAAGAAATGCTTAACATTATATCCATTTAGTGACATAATAGTAGTAGATTCTCTCTTAGGGCCTATTACCTGTCTAGCCACAAGTTTAACAATGGTGCCGAGTAAGGATTTCACCTTATGGAGCAGGACTTAAACCCAGTGAGAAAGAGGTTGGTCACCCTCATGATGTTTGTGTCACTGTTGCACTAGTGGGTCTATCTCTCTAGAACAGCTGAGACTCTCAGAGTTCACGGCTGAGTAAGGTTGATGATTACTTTTCTCGTTTGGTAACATGCAGAGAGCACCTTCCAGCACCATGAGAGCTAGGTAGCAGGGATAAAGTTTCTAG
>JADRCG010010010.1:1370546-1384509 GCA_019844195.1 Rhabdomys dilectus | reverse complement strand
TAGTAGGTTCTGCAGTGCTGTGCTTATGTACGGTAGTAGGTTCTGCAAGTGCTGTGCTTATGTACGGTAGTAGGTTCTGCAATGCTGTGCTGCGCATAGCTCTTTTGAATGAAGATTATTGGCATTGATTAGGCTTTGTGAAATAATTTTTTACATTACAAATTACTAATTTTAGTTTAGAAATGGTAGCCACAGATGTAATTACAATCTCTGACACAAGCTCAGTGCTCCTGAAAATGGTGAACAATGTTGTACACTTTCTCTTGACTATTTCAAGTTCCAGAAAAGTCCCACTGCCCTTTCTTCAAAGGTTGTCAAGCTGGTTCCTTGTGCCTCATAGGAGCATTCGTGTTGAGAATAGAAAGTAGTGGAGAATAATTGTAGTCTCACTTTTTTCTAGTCTGATAGTACAAGCAGTAGAACCTGAACCCCCCTTTATAGAAGACAGTTATTATGGCCATAAGGCTTCAATGTCACATTGGATCGGTTCAGATTCTGGTGCTGTGAGTTAATGCCTGTGGGACCTGGACAGGTAACATTGGTAATCTTTACACTATACCTTGCAGTGTGCTCTTCCTGGGACTAAAATAACATACTGAAATTCTCAGAGAGTGTCCTTTAAATAATCTTAGATGTTGTCAGTTAAAAGGTAAACTGCTTCCCTTATTTAACAGTTTCTCATAAAGATTAACTTTGTAAAAAGTAAAGAAATTATCAACAAAGGTATCAAAGTAAGAGAGTGATTGAGGTGACTAACTCCATGTGTAAGGCCATTTTACACTTTAATGTAGGGCTTTTGGAGGTCAGCGTGGGTATGCTCTGGAAGTGTCACTATCAAGTCAGAGGCACCTGACACCTGCCACTGGAGAAAAACATCATTATATTGCGTCTTGTGGCTCAAAGAAAGACGGTTGTGAATACTATATGAATGTTTTTGAGAATGAGTAAGATCTACTGGGCCTGACAGTGGTGGATCTCATGGGCAGCTTCGTCTCCTAAGCAGAGAAGAAATCCTGGCATTTATCAAGTCATGTGGATGTGGGTGTGGGAGACTAAGTGTTGGGTCTGGTCTGCATCTGTACACTTTTAGTGCATCCCGATTCTCACTGTCTGATAGTATTAATGTTGCAGATATAAGTAGCGTATGCTCAGAGTCTTCAGACGATATTTGGGGGGATTGTTAAAAATTTTCATTTTCTGTGGTGGCAACTTTGGCTCTTTTGGGCAGCCTTGGTCCTATGAATGTGGGAAGAGTGACTGAATTGTTTTGTCCTGTAGGAACTTTAATGATAGACTCGTGTGTGGACTGGGCCTTGAATCTCATGCTGGGTAGCTCTGTTGTTGCACAGGATTCCTGGTGATAACTAGTCAGTTGTTCCAAGAGAATTTTGTTTTATTTTGTTGGTGGTTTTGAGAATGGCAGTTGGCCTTAGGTGGACCCAGTGGAAGGCTGGAGAAGTGACCAGCTGTGGTACTTCTGTGTGTGGTGGGTTGTGGGCTCCCTGAAGATGAGTGGCAGGCTTCACTGGGTTGATAGAGAAGGTCTACACAGTCTCCTGTTCTCCGATCACGATGAAGAGAGACTGGAGGTTTTGCAGACAGGCCAGAAGGTGTGGTGAATCCTTTTCATATCTTCCTTGGCATTGCTGTGTTGGAGGATTAAAGCTGTTAGTCCTGTCTTGAGAGCCTGAAGAAGTGTTTCAGAGGGTGGATAGTCTAAACTGAGCTGGACTCAGAGATGAGAAGGATGCATGCTGCTGGGATCTTAACATTGTTGTATTTGAAGCACTTTTCAAACCTAACGGTGACTACTGCTAACACTTGTGTATCATGCTAACTTAGTGATAAATTATGCAAACTGTACAAATTCTAAAATACCTATTTAGATCTTCTGCCGTGTTCTTATCTATACCTAAAGTTTATGTTTTTGAAGTCTTCATAATAGCAGACTTAAAAAAAGCTAGTGTTTCACTGATGCCTTCACATGACCTGTTGACCTGTAACCGTAGTGATGGAAACGATTTTGTCAACAGTGCTAACCGATACAAGTGAGTTACATTCATGATTTAAGTAAAAAATGCACAAAATTAAAAAAAAAAAACTTGGTTATAGAATTTTAAGCCCTTTAGAGTGAGGGAAGGGGGAGAATCTTTTGTTCTTAGTTGTAGACTAACAGTAAATAAAGTCACAATCTTTTATAAACTATTAATGAGTTTATAAGTCATCAAAAAGATGATATAAAATGACATTTTATAGATAATTGGAATTCTAAAAGTAATTCTGCGCCCTCTTAATATTTTGTGGAATTTTCTGCTACGAAGATATAGTCTGGTTAAATGCATGAGACTAACTGCAGCCTGGCAATCCATTAGAATTGCTGAAAACAGAAAAACAAGAATTCAAAGTATGTCGCGCCTCAGATGACCTCGGGGCTTAGAGATAGCCTTGTTTTCTTGAGTGAAATACTAGAGTTAGAGAAGCTGTGTCAGCCTTCCCTCTCTTGTCCTCTGTGGCAGTGGTGACTGATGCCAAAGCAAGGACATGTGTCTCTGCTGTCAAAATCATGTCGTAGGAAACAGGAAGTCTAGGTCTACTTTGCTGAGACACTGTGGTTTTATGCTTTAATTAGACATGGAGAGTTTTGTCTGTGTCACATAGATTTTTGTCTCTTATTGTTGAAAGGGATTTTTGTTTTGTAGACTGGTGCTTTCAATTGCTAGGCCCGAAAATGTACTTAGTAGATTTGTTTGGAGACAAAGAGGGGCATATCTGTAGACTGTTTGAGCGCTTTGCTGATAGGTTGTGAGTCTTTAGCCAGGCATAAGGACAGGTGAGAGAATCAAATAAATAATAAATAAATCAAATAAATAGAAGCGAGATCATTAAAGAGAGGATCAAAAATTGAGAGGATAGTAAGGCTGTAGACATCTTTCCTAGCCTGTCTGGTTCTGAGAGTCCTTGGCTTCATCATTCTAGACCCCGAGTTAACCCTGGTTGTCTGCACTCTTCCAGGTTCTCATCGCAGGGAACCTGGTCCAGCTCTCATTGTCATGGTGAGGAAATGTTAGTGCTCTGTGTTTGTGTTTTTCTTTTTTAAAAGAAAATTATAAGGATAAAAAGTATAAAGATAATTTTTATTGATAATTAAAATATTCAAATTTTAAGCAAGACAAAATAAGCAAATAATTCTTAGTCTATTTTAAAAAGAACTACTTCATATATCGCTTAAGAAAAATTATTTTTCAAATGCTTTTTAAAAAGAATCAATAATGAAGTAACTAAAGTCAGATGTTTATCAGATAAAAGCATAGAATTCCATTTCTCCCTCTTACACCTTACTGCAGTTAGGAAGGTTTTCTTGTGGCAGATCCAGGCTGTGGTGTAAGATCAGGGAGCATAACAGGATTCATAGTGACAGGACGGTGAGCTGCTTGGGAACTTAGGGGTGTCCTGTTGTGGGGACACACAGTGCCTGAGCAAGGCAGGCACTAGGTGCTGGGTGGGGCTGCAAGGACAAATTGGGGAAAATCAAAAGGTTAGAGACTTTAAACCAAGTGCCAGCCATGTTCTTAAGAAAGAAAAAGCAAATTTTTCTTTGATTTCCTCTGTATTGTTCTCAGAGCCCAAGACAAAATTAAAAATAATTAATGTACTTTATATGTTGTCAGTCTGGGATCTCTCTATTGTTAATATGTTCCTTCTACAGAAAGGTGGTTTGAACCTCATTATAAACAGATCCTACCCCCTTTGCCTTTTTCAGGGGAGGGAGGGATGATAGATTTTGTTATGCCGCCCAGGCTGCCTAGGCAGTCTGTAACCCAGACTGTCTTTGAACTGTCTAAGCTCTCGCCTCCTCTCCACACTGGAAATACTATAAGCCTGCAACACCGTGTCAGGCTATCCTATAAAGCATTCTATAATGGTTACATTCGATATATTGATGACTGTCTGCAGTGATTCTGTGTGGTGGAATGTTGAGTGACAGTGGAAGTGCTATGAAAGAGCTCATGATGATGATGCTGATGGTGATGATGTTGATGATGGTGTTGATGATGATGATGTTGATGATGATGGTGTTGATGATGTTGATGTAGCACTGATAATAGAGCTCATTTTGTAGGCACTTTGACACAGTTAAATCTTTTATATTTTATTTGATTTCTTAAATATTCTTATAAGCAAAACTGAGGTTTAATAAAAGTCCCTGTTCATCTTTGTTCAGAATATTCATTTCAAGATATAGGATGACCTTTTGGATTGCATAGGCTCCCTAATCTTAGTCTCTGTCTCTGTCTCTGTCTGTCTGTCTGTCCGTCCATCCTTCCGTCTGTCCGTCCGTCCGTCAGTCCGTCTGTCTGTCGTGACCCACGTGTGTAATGTGGAGGTCAGTATATATCAGATGTCTTCCTCTAATTGCTCTCTACCTCAGTTTTTGAGACAGTTTGTCACTTTCCCTGACTGTTTCAGCTAGACTAGCTGGCTCAGAGAGCCCCTGGGACTCTTCTGTCTGCCCCTCCCTCCTCAGTGCTGGGTTCGGTTCCCAGTGCTGCACATGTTACTTACGGAACCACTTCCCCTGTCAAATCCTTTATTTTTAATATTGTATTACTTTAAAGACATGCCAATGGAATGCTATAAGCAAGTAGACAGTATACTTGTTCTCTTACTGAGAAGAAGATATATTGATGTGAAAGCTATGTGGTGTGAAGAATCAAAGCCAGTGGAAGAAAACTTGTCCCTACAGCCTTATTGGTTGAGTTCCAGGCCAGTTAGAGACCTTGTTTCCAAAAGCTAGTTGGATGGAGTCTGAAGAAGCTCACACATGTCTCATACATGTAGACACGTCCATGTATGTATATGATAACACACACATGTCTCATACATGTAGACACGTCCATGTATGTACATGATAACACACACATGCCATACATGTAGACATGTCCATGTCTGTACATGATAACACACACACATACACAAACACTCCTTCAATTTTTCAGATCAATTTTTGAGTCATTTTATAGATGTTGAGTTTGTTTTTTAAATATCAATTTTTATGCTGTTTCATATAGTATAGATTCATATTGTGAATATTTCAAGTGAATACTTTTTTTATATACTTAATTTTGTCAAGATGTAATGCCTATAAAACACTTAAAATTTTTGTTATCATTTTTTATTTCTTGAGGTTATAATCTAATTGAATCACTTCCTCCCTTTCCTTCCTCTCTTATCCTCTCGTGCACCTCCACTTGTCTTGCCCAGACTCATGGCCTCTGTCTCCAGTTGTCACACACACATGCACAGGTGGGAAACCACTGAAAGTTTAATACTTTTATTTTCAGAGAGACTACATTTTCTAGAAAAGGTGTTGTTTTGGCTTAGTGAATAACAAATGGTCCAAACTCCTAAATTTTGAATTCCCTTGAGGGAGACATAGTAGAGGTCGACACTGCTCGAGAAAGCCGTTCTAAGCACTGAAATAACAATGGTGAACTAGTGAAAGGATTCCTTTTTTAACTGAAGTCAAAGTTTACTTGGTGATGTTTGTGAATATGCCGATTTTACTTGCTAGTGAACCCCTGATTTCTATAAATGTCCTTAGATTTTCTTAAAACCACAAAATAATTTAATAATAAATTATTTTAAAATATATTCAGAAAAGCATTACAGGTATTTAACAGTTTGTATATTTGGTGTTAATGAAAATATGAGAAATATTGCAGTGAGGAAATGCCCACTTGACTCAATGTCCCTCAGAGTCTAAATGTTTGGCAGTTGAGAGGCCGGTTTGAACTTGACTTTCAGGATTGAACACTTCTGCCAGTACGGGAGGTTTGCTTGTTTGTCCTTTCTTTCTTTTTTCAGCAAGGCTAGATCAATTATCAAGTGCTGAAGAATTAATTTAAACAGTATGGTAATTCCTGTTATTAGAGATACTTCTTAGAAATTTTTCTGTCCCTAGAGAATAATTAGCTCTGAGTTCTGAGGAGGAGCCTGCAGAGGATGCTCCAAGCTGAAGCAGAAAGTGTTTGTGAAAGGCCCACAGGAGAACCAAGGGCAAAGCAAAGACTGGAGGAATGGAAAGTTTCTGGTTCTTAAAAGACCAATGAGTGATGTGAGATTAAAAGCAGTAACAAACAAACCTATTTTTCTTATTGTGTAGTCTGCAAGCACAGGGTTGGAATAGTGATTTTATCACCTTTACCTTGTAAAGACAACAAGGCATGTAATTGTTCGAGGATTTGAGGATTCAAAGTGCTATTGCTTGAATATATGTTAACTGACTGATTTTCACAACCTTTAGTACATAGCTTTGTGTGCTAGTGTTTTTCCCAGTGTAAAATGAATCTTAATATGTCCTGCAATTAGTGACAAATAAGAAACTGTAATTAAGAGACAGTCTGTTTATTTAAGAGCCTTCAAAGGTTGTAAAAGATTATACTTGGCTATATGTGAAGGATAAATGTTGTGAAATAATGCCCCTCAGTTCCCCTTTTATAATAAATCTCAGCTGTGTGTTCAGCACAAGGGCTCAGTGCCAAAGAGAACAGGTTCAACTTGTCTGTGAAGATTTGCACTGCAGCAGAGCGTACCACTGCTTTGTGAGGTCACAGTGGAGGTCACAGGCATGTGTGATAGTCAGAGTGGCTTTAAAACACCGTAGAGCCTCGTCTTGCTTGCTATTTAAGAACCAATGGTAACTTTCAAGCACTAACAGTGTAGTTAGATCATAGACGTAAATACTGAGTACAGTTGTCAGTCTGTTTCCAAATGGACTCCATCAGCACCTTGTAGCAGATCTTCTTCTTCCGTTTGATGATTCTCATTGTGTTTAGTGGGATGAGATGCTGTGTAAGGACAGTTTCTTATGATGGGGACAGGGGACTGTAGGTGATTTCCAGTGCAAGATCAGACTTCACTGAGTCCGATTTCTCTTGATTTTAATATGATCAGTGGAATCAGAATTTAACAACAGCAGCAGCAAAGAAAATACCATATTACAATACTACCATAACTCTTTCCCCAAGTATCTTAGGTTCATCCGTATGTTTATCTATCACCTGCCTGCCTGCCTCTAGTATGTATGCATGTGTGTGTATGTATGTATGTATGTATGTATGTATGCATGTGTATGTATGTATCTAAGTTTTTAGACAAGGCAATTCAGAAATAGGCTGTGGAGAGGTGGTGAGAGCCAGGCAAGGAAGCCTTAGGTTTGATAGAAGGAATTCCAGAAAGCCACAGAAAGAAAATAGTAGATACAGAACTAGGCTGAGCTGTGTTTTGCCTAAAGTTATATCTGAATACTTTTCTTGTTTTGGTGACCATGTTTATTTTCAGTGGTGATTATAGCAAAGCAACAGGCAGCCGTTGCTGTCGGTGGGAGATTAAGTGGTAATTTGTAGAATGTGTTTCAGCAAAGGCAGCTGATTGGCGGCAGCACCTGTCCTAGCAACTGGTCATATGTTAGTGCTTACAAGCGTTAAAATACCAAGTTGTAAACTTTAGAAGCACTTGAAAGTTAGGTTTTTCATTGCCCGTAGGTTACTGTTCTACTAAGTATACAGTCTTCAATTTATGTTTGTTTTTTGATAAAAGGAAGTCTATAGAATAAAATTAATTTTATCCCCCAGAATTAAAACAAAAAAACAACCTAAAGCAAACCATGTGGCAGTCTAGATGCTTTTGCATTTGTGTGAGCCGCACTTATGCTGAGTGATACATAGGCTTTCAGATGGCAACCTGAAAGGACTGTGACTCTCGTGTGCTCTTTTGTAATCCATCGTGTAAACACTGTCAAAAGCGCTGTCAGAGGTGCAGTGAAATGCAGCTTAAAGAACTGATGAGTCCAGTGGCTCCTTAAAGGCACTTTATTTTAGCATTGCTAGAGTTATTCTTCTTAGTTGGAATAGTCTTGTTGATCGTATTTCAAAGTGTGTACAACGTATAATGATAGACAAGTCACCAGTTTCTGTTGATGACTTCTGTTGGAGGAAGAGATTTTATTTGCTTATACAAAGAAAATGAAGCGTCTGAGAAAAATATATGTATAAAGTTAGAGTTTATATCTCAGTACAGATGTAGTTTGCCTAAGTCTAAATGTTTTTTAGAAATAGACTGAAAATATTTTCTGCAAATGACATCTTAGAAAACTAATACATAATTTTCATTTTAAAAGAACCTATATATTAACACATAAGTAAGTACTTTGTACTTTATGATTAATGGCTACAAATCCATATTGTGGCACATTAATTTGTGCATGTTGATAAATATTTGAAAGTGGGGTTAGTTCTGGTGATACATGTTATATTATAGCTTCACAGTGTCTACCATGTGCTAAATATTTGATAAATGAATTAAAATGTTTCTGTGATAGATACATGCTTATTATCTATGGCAGTGAAGGGTTTAAAACCTGGGTAGAGATCTAGAGAGCACTAGCTGCTCTTGCAGAGGACATGCATTCAGTTCGCAGCACCTACATGGTGGCTTGTCGCAAACACCTTTAATCCCAGCACTCAGGAGGAGGAGGCAGGCAGATCTCTGTGTGTGTGTCTGGGGGTCATGGAGGCCAGGAAACAGCGTTGGCTCTTCTGGAACTGGAGTATACAAATAAAATCTTTTTCTGTAGTGCACATTTTTTTTTTTTTAAATCTTGCTGGGCAGTGGTGGTGCATACCTTTAATCCTAGCACTTGAGAGACAGAGGCAAGAGACATGTAAAGCTCTGTGAGTTTGAGGCCAGCCTGGTCTACATAACAAATTCCAGGACATCCAGGGCTACACAGAAAAACCCAGTGTTGAAAAAAATAAAAACCCAAACCAACCAACCAACCAACCAAAACAAACAAACAAACAAACAAACAAACACTGTAAAAAAAATCCCCAAACCTAGTAGGGATGTTAGATATTTGTATTGCTGTTATGATATAATACCGAACAAAAGAAACTGTATGGTACTTATTCATTCTGTAGTTCAAAAGACCTTAAATAGAAGCAAGAGGTCTGTCATACATTATTTGGGTGGGTGAGGTAGAGGATTGAAAGGGTCATTATAAAAACACCTGTTCAGTCTTGAAATAAACATTCCTAATGTATCAAGCACAGAGTATATATGACTCAGTGTTTATAGTTTCTTACTATGTTTTTACTGGAATATGTTTTGTTTTGCTTACAGAGTGAAAGTACATTTAAGTAACTTCGCATGAACCAATTTTATATTTTATTGCAATCAGAAATGTAGATATATGTATAAGTTGTTATTATCGCTAGGTAACTACTAGTTCACTTTTGGTGTCAAGATACAATGATTTCTTGAAAATTACTCTTAATAGGGAATAATAGCAAATCAGCTAAGACATTGTGTGCCTAAAAAGCTCGTTTTGAAATTTCTGGCAAATACTGTATTTTTTTTTTTTTTTTTTTTAACAATTAGCACAGTCTTTTTAAGGAAAGAGGTTTTTGTCTCACTAGATAGTCTCCCTTGATGTTTTTCTTTTCTGGTTTTTTTATAGAAACAGACATGATTTGCTGGACACTATGTCCTCTTGGCAACAAATTCTAGTCCAGCAGCAAGACAAGCATCAGAGAAGGAATTAAAAACAGTTCTCTCAACACTGTGTTGTTTGTCAGTGCCCAAGGAAAATAAACTTAAAACAACAAAAATAAAGCAAATAAATTCCATGGGTTCTCTCTTCCCTCCTTCCTTGCTTGCCTCCCTGGAGACTAGGTCTTGCTATGTAGTCCTGACCTCCATAGTGACCAGGCTTCCTGTGATCCTTCTGCTCCTGCCTGAATACTCAGCCTACAGGTAGCCGCCACCTAGCCTTTCACTCCTAAATAAGCTACTTTAGCTTTTGAAACTCTTTCTGCAGTCGTTCATATTTGTATACCAGTACATACCCAAAAGTAGAGTTGAGATAGTATTAAAAACATTTTTCTATGTAATGTTTGAACACTAAATGATGAGTTTTGAGAGTGAACATTGCAAATGAATTCATATGACAAAATTTTTCCCTATAGTGGACAGATTGTGATGACATTTCAGAGCTAATTTGCTAGAAACATTTTTAAAATCTTGTCTTGGCCAAAAGAAGGTATAATATAGCTCTTCAGGACCATTTGATTGCTAACACTGAACACGATTAAGCCCAACTAGATGTTAGGAATTCTTTGGTAGTTTGAAGCATGTTTTCAAAATAGGAGCATTGCTGACGACCTGGCTTAGTGTAAACAGAATGAGACCTCCTTTTGTACTTTGCTAATGTACTTTGAGAAGGAAACACTTTGGGCTGTTGGCTAACATGTTTTAAGATAAAGAGTCATAAAGGCTGATTCTAGGAATAAGTCATCATTAGAATGCTTAAAGTAGTATTTGATGATTTTAGGAGAGATACCGTACATTTTGAAAAATAATGAGAAAAAGTCGTTTCTGTGTGCCTGTCAGGGATGGGGATGAATTGTACCTACCGTGAAATGATGGTTTAGCAGGAAGTTATTACCATGCAGCTGTTACAGTGATGACAGGCTGACATCACCCCAGAGTGACCGGAACTGCAAAGTACAGAAATTACTCTGCTTGTTCCTAAAATAAATTGAAAATACCTGAACTACCACAGAAATGTGACTCTAATAAGTAGCTTGTACAGGGTACGAGGCATATTCCTTCAGTTTGTTTGCTTCCTAAAATATTAACAATCTATACCAACACATATATGCATATATAAATGCACACATATTTAATTTATTAGGACATTTACCAGAATAGTAACAGTACAGAAATACCTTATTTGATTTTTCTCAAAGATTTTCTGTAGATTTGTCTCTAGAAGTAGGCTTAGCATTAAGGTGACTCAGTGCCCAGGGAGTGAAACGTTCTTGATCCTGGTTTCATAGCCATGCAACATACTGTGCCAAACCTGGTAATTTACCATTGTGAGAGGAGTTAGTCAGGAGACCTTCATTGCCTGCTGTTGTTCTCTGTCATTTAAATAACCCTAACAAATACAAGTAGAAACACAGTCTCGGATCCCCACCCAGGCCTCTGGAGGAGCAGCAGGTGTTCCTATCCCCTGGACAATCTCTCCTAGCCCAGCATTGGTATCTGTAAGACCCAGTGTATCAACCCCACTCTTCATAAGTTCTTTCCTCTTTCAGTCTTATTTATTCTTGATTTCATTCGTTACTTGATGATGAAGATAGCGTAGCTTCTCTTGGCTTTATTTTATATTCTTAGCTAACTTTACCAAACGCTCCTACCTGGATTTTAAAATAGAAATACTGATTGATTTGACTGCTTTAAACTCTTAAAAAATACAACTCTATTATGCTATAACTTATTTAGATTTTATGATTCAGTGAATTTTAAGTAGTTTACAGAATGCTGCAACAATTTCTGAAAGTCAAACTGAAGCTATTGTCATTGCTGTAAGAAGGTAACTTACACTCGTTTGGGATTACAGCACAGTCAGTGCTCCTAGCCTGTAATGTGCAGTTTGTCTCTGCAGTTTTGTCCTTTCTGGACATTTCTATACATGAAAGCTAGTAGACTATGCTGTCCTGCAGTTCATCCATGTTGTAGCACATATCCAAGCTTCATTCCTTAACATTCCTCTGCATGTTGTATGCCGACTATACATTCTGTTTAATCATTCCTGAGTTGATGGTCATATTTTTATTGTTTGGGTATTGAGAGACTAGAGATTTGCTTCAATGGCAGAACTTACTGTTCTTGCAGGGGACCAGAGTTCAGGTCCCAGCATCCATATCAGGCTGCTGTTTACAGTCACCTAGAGCTTCAGATCCAGGGGATCTGATACCCTCATCTGGGCCTCACGGGCATCTGCATTTACGTGTACAACACGTAATTAAAAGATAACAATAAATCTTAAACAGTACTGAACTTAAAAAGAATGACATTGACATTTTGTTAGGGCCAGGCATGGTGGCCTTCACCTTTAATCTCAGCACTCAGAAGCCAGCCTGGTCTACAGAGAGTAAATTCCAGGACAGCTAGGGCTACACTGAGAAACCCTATCTCAAAAAACCAGAGAGAGAGAGAGGGAGAGGGAGGAGAGGGAGGAGAGGGAGACATACACACACACATAGAGACAGAGAGACAGAGAGAGAGAGAGAGAGAGAGAGAGAAATCCATGGGAGATCTTTCCATTCTCTACTGTCTTCTTTCATTTCTTCAGCATTTTATTATTTCATTGTAGAAGTCTTATTTCACTTCTTCATTAGATCTTTTCTTATTCATTTATTTTTTGAAACAATTGTGAAGTTGGTTTTCTGATTTTCTTCTTGGCATGTTACTGGTATATAGAAGAGCTACTGATTTCTGTATATTAATTTTATATCCTGCCACTTGAAAGTATTTATCCTGTTGTCTGTTAGGGTCTTCAGGATCTTTTATGTATAAATCTGCAAATAAGGAAACTTTATCTTCTGTCTTTCCTATTTTTCTCTCTTAATTCCTTGTTCTGTTGCTGTAACCAGGTGTCTAAGCATGACACTGAGTAATTGTGGACAAAGTGGACACCCTTGTCTTGTTCCTGAGTTTAGTACAAATGTCTTCAGTTTTTCCACTTTCAGTATTTGGTTGACTCTAGGTTTATCGTATACAACCTTTATTATGTTGAGATGTGTTCCCCGTGTTTCTTCAGGACTTTTATCACAAAGATATGTTTGATTCTGTCAAAATACTTGCTGGTGTCTATTGAGATAATATTGTGATTTCTGTTCTGGAGTTCACTTCTGTGTTGTTACTTACTTGTATATGTTGAACCATCCCTGTGTCTATGGGATGCAACCAATTTGAAATGGTTTTTAACCTGATTTGCAGTCATTTAATTGATAATAAGTTTGCATGTATGTCTTCACTAGGAGATGAAGGAGATTGATCTATATCGACTGGGGAACTGGGTGAATGGATTTTAGAATGGTGGATAATCTCAAGAACTGGATGGATGGACTCTAGAATGGGGTGAATAGACTTGGAAATGGGGTGGGTAGATGGACTCACCGGGGAGATGCAAAGACACTCAGACAAGAGGCAAAAGCTCTCCTCTCAGATCCACTTAGAAAACCCCTCACATGTGTGATTAGAGCCTTTCTGCTTAGTTGAATTTTAGAGCCAGTCAATCTGACAGCCATGGTTAACCATCTTCATGATGTCTGAGGCACCCACTAAGGTCCTGGCACCATGTGAGGTCTTCCTGTTTCAGCAGTTATCTTTCCTTGCTTGGTGCATGCTGAGACGCACTTAGTTCTCCTGCTGGGTGCTTCAGAATAACCTTTCAGGTGCAGCTGGTGACTGAGCCTCCTTTGGATTTTCTGTCACTTAAAGCTAGCTATACTGTTCCCTATGATATATAGCCAAATTAGTTTATATGTAACAGATGCATCATATAGTTGAGCTTCCTTAATCTGTATAGCTTTCTTGACAGTTTAGAGTGATATCACAGTGCTATAGTAGGAATGCCACAATAACTATCTTTCATTTAGAAAGCCATTAAATGTTTTTGTTACATTGTTTGTATGTGTATGCATATGTACACAAGAGTGTCATAGCACATGTAAAGAGGTCAGAGGACAACTTTTCATTAATTAGTTCCCCCTTTCACCATGTATATTCTGAAGGTTGAACAAAGACCATTGGACTTAGAGACAAAGAGCCTTTACCTGCTGAGCCATTTCACCAGCCTTTTGCTATAAAACACCCATTGGCCATTATTCACTTAAAACCTTGAGTATTTCTTCATATGACTTGTTAAGACATGGTCTGAACTTAAGTAGATACCAGTTTTTATTTTTATTGTATTTTTCTTGAAAAGATGAATCAAATGTTGGAAAGCCAGTTTGAAATCCTATGTGATGGCCGAGTGACGTTTGATTTGCACACTTGTGTCAGACGTGACTGTGTGATTGATGGCCGAGTGACGTGTGATTTGTACACTTGT
>JADRCG010010010.1:1357027-1370536 GCA_019844195.1 Rhabdomys dilectus | reverse complement strand
TACTCAGACGTGACTGTGTGATTGATGGCCGAGTGACGTTTGATTTGCACACTTGTGCTCAGACGTGACTGTGTGATTGATGGCTGAGTGATGTGTGATTTGTACACTTGTACTCAGATGTGATCCTTGGGAACTGACCTAGGACTTCTTTCTTCTCAGAAGAATACCTAGATGATCAATTGAATTTAGTTTTTATCATAAAGTTTTAAAAGATTTTATTTATTTTATGTATGTGAGTACACTGTCACTCTCTTCAGACACACTAGAAAAGGGAAATAATTTTTTTTATATCATATGTGTATATATGTGCATATAGTACTCATTTGGTAAGCTTGATTCTATTGTAAAGAACTAAGACATTTATGTGACAGCAGTTTGCGGAATTTTATTAGCCCCTTTCCCTTGTTACAACTTTAAATCAAGACAAAACACTGATTATAATATATTTCATAATATTTTATAAGAAGTAGAAAATGTAAGGTTGGACTATACTGCTGTTTTGCTTAATTCTATTGATAATAAACAATAATACTGATTAATATAAAATTTACATTTAATGGTAGATTTCATTCTTTCATTAAATTATATTAATTATAGAATGTGGTTTGTGATGGTTATCTATTATACTCATAATAATCCTAATAACTTTTTTTAAATTTTTCAAAGACTTTATTTTACATTTTTAATTATTTGTCTATCTATATGTCTGTGTGGAAATACATGTATGAGTGCAGTGCCTCCAGGGATCAGGAGAGGGCGCTGGCTCGTCGGAAACTGATGTTACAGGTAGTTGGGAGTTGCCCAGTGTAGGTGCTGGGAACTGAACTGTCCTCCACAAGAGCAGCGAGTAATCTTCACTGCTGAACCCTCTCTCTAGTCATCTTTAAAATTACTACAAATGACAATATGAAAATATTATCAAAATGTATTTTTTTCATTTCTCTTATAGGGTCAACAGATTTCATTAGCTCCAATCCAAAAGCTTGAAGACGCTCTCTATGAATACCAGCCCCTGCAGATAGAGACCTGTGGACCACAAGTTCCTGAGCAAGAGCTGTTAGGAAGACTTGGGTAAGCATCAGAAACACTTTCCATGATTCTTAGGGCTTTACTTACAGAACTTAATCCTGTTTCTTAAAATTAAGTAACACTTAATTCTAAGTTTAGTTCTATTCAGTAAATCAACTTTTCAGTGTCTTCACTAGGTTCTTGAGATCAGGACCGGAATGCAGGTGCTCTCTTTCTGAGGATGTCTTTGGCAGACATATCTGAAGTGGCCATCTTAGCTTTCCGTTTGCTTCTTTGAACCGAAGATTAATTACTTTAGTATATAGTAAGCCAGTGAAAATATGAATTCAGTACCTATCTATAAAACAGTAGATTTAGTCACTGTCTTCTATCTGTGCTGAAACTAGACCTGAGAACAGAGCCACGAAACTTGTTTTCAGTAGGTATAGCGAGGGACTGGACAGTGGCTCAGCAGTTTTAGCGAATGTTCCCTTTTGGAAAATGGACTTGAGATCCTGGTGTTTGTGAGTAATAACGATAGTCTGTCATGGGAGGAAATGAAGTGTGTTTACACTGGGAAGTCCAGACACAGATGATGCGGGGTGTAGATAATCATAGTTTGGTCTGGTTTTTTTCAGTGTAAACTATTGAATAGAAGGCTGATTCAGAAATTGTTTCTTAACAAAAGAACATAAGATGAAAGAAAAAACAATGCATACAGTGAGGGCAAGTAACTAAAACTAAAGACTGTAGCAGCAGAGATAAGAGATAGAAAGCAGATAATAAAACCTACATGTGTCCTCAGGTTAAAACCAGCACCTTGAAGATGATGTATAAAATTCTACATATGATTCTTGAGGCTCCAGGGTAGACCTATAGTAAAAATGGCATATTATTTGATTATCTACTGTTTTAGTTAGGGTTTTACTGCTTGAGGAGACCATGGCAAGGCAAGTCTTATAAAGGACAGCATTTAATTGGGTTGGTTTACAGAGGTTCAGTCCATTATCATTAAGGTGGGAGCATGGCAGAGTCCAGGCCGGCATGGTGCAGGAGTAGCTGAGAGTTTTATGTTTTCATCTGAAGGCTGCTAGGAGAACGCTGACTTCAGGCAGCTAGGTCTGTGGAATTAAAGCCCACGCCCACAATGACACACCTACTCCAACAAAGCCACATCTACTCCGACAAGGCCACACCTCCAAATAGTGTCACTCCCTGAGCCAAGCAAAATACAAACTATCACTTCCACTATTGGGAGCCTCTTAAGGATTGATAAAATTTAGTTCTGTGTTCTCTTAAAGACCTCTAAATATGAAGCCAACAAAATAGAGAATCTAAAATCCCTTAAGACAGTAAATTTATAATTTCCTATATGCTAACAGTACAGCATGAGGACATAAAGTACACATGCATTTTGGGAGGAGTGTGTCTGTACATGTGTGTGTGTGGCTGTATGTGCACATGTGTGTACATGTGTGTGTGGAGGCCAGAGGTCAACTCTGGTGCTATTCTTCAGAAGCCATCAACTTTGTCTTCTGAAACAGGATGGTTCACTGGGACTTGGGCCTCACTGATCAGGCTAACCTGTATCACCTTTCCAGTGGGATAGCACATCTGGACTTTTGCATTGGTTCTAGTGATTGTACTCAGATACTCATGGATGTATGAAAAGCACTTCACTCACTGAGATATTATCTTTCTAGCCCCAAGAATATTATATTTTATGGCACAGAAAAGTTGCATGTAGCACAGACGTTGGTTTAGAAAACTTTGGCTGAGTTACCAACAGCTAGAACTATTGTTTTAATCTTTCCATAGAATCTTTAATGTCAGTGAAGATTAAGTATTTAAAACAGTCCCTCCTCTGTTAAAAGAGTCTTACATTTTCTTATAAATTTGTTACAAAAACTACATTTATGAGATTATGGAAATGATCATAAATAATAGAAGTGCATTGTTAGGTTTATTACATGAAAAATTAAAATGGTTTAGGTTAAAAAATGTACTTATTGAGATGGTGGGAGAGGAGAGAGAGGGGGAGAAAGAGAGCAAGAGAGAGAGAGAGACAGAGAGACAGACAGACAGACAGAGAGAGACAGAGAGAGACAGAGAGAGACAGAGAGAGACAGAGAGAGAGAGAATGAGAATGAATATCTTGTGTACCATGGTACCATAGTGCTCATGTGGAGGTGAGGGGGAGTCAGTTCTCTTCTTCCACCACATGGGTTTGAATTCAGGTTTAGTCTCTGAGCCATCTGAGTGGCCTCAGAGTAGTGGTAAAAGGACAGGAAGGAGAAGAAAGCTTACTGTTGTAACATCTTATAGCAAAAGAGGAATAGGTAGCTATTCAACCAACATCAAAGTAAACAATAAGTTCATATGCATTGTAACTAGGACAAAGATGGCTCAGCAGTTAAATAGCTTGCTTCATGAGCATGAAGTCTAGAGTTAGGACTCCTAGACACCTCATAAATGAATGCAGGTGAGTGTGGTAACCCACTTGAAATTCTAGTCTCAGCTGGTAGAGATAAGGGGTCCCTGAGCAAGCTGAGTAATGGGACCAGCTATTTTGGCCAGCTCTGGAGTTGATCTCATGATGAGAGACCCTGCCTCACTGAATACAGTGGAGGAATGATAATGGATGATTTTTAACGTCAACATTTGACCTCCACATATATGAACACCTACATGCAAACACACACACACACACACACACACACACACTATGTGCCCACATCCATGAAAATGGAAAAAGAAAATGCTTAATAGAAGGTAGGAAAAGAAAAATAATAAATAGAAAAAATAGAAAATAGCCTGACAATGGGTATAATCTCAATGATATAATGTGTTAAATGTGTGGCCTAAAGAGATGGCTCAGCAGTTAGAGCACTTGCTGCTCTTGCATCAAGTTGTTGCAAGACTGTTGGTGGGTTCCTAGTACCCACATTGGATTGTGAGCCACCTACCTGTAGATCTGTTGTCTACAGGTTTTGAACACAAGTGGTGTATGTACACACACACGCACATGAAATTAATAAAACAGATCCTATTTTAAAATGTAATAGAAACGCAAATTTTAAATATCATTAACTAGGAACTGGAAATTTCTGTAATGCTATAGATGCTGTAGGTCTATCTGTCCTGTCCCCTCTTGTGACCACTTTCTACTGACACTTACAGTGTACATAGTGTGACGACCTCAATTTCAAACATTGAATTTCATTAAGTGTTAAGAGTTTGAGTTTGTTTGATCTGCCTTTTATTGTTTTAATTTTGCAGTGACCTCAACTATTATCTGTCTATGTCTTTCCTCTTCCTTATGTTCTCTGGTTTCATGGGGTAGACCCTGTAAATGACCCGGTTTGGTTTTTAAGTGAGGTAACAGATATAAACAGATATAAACAGCAGGCTGTCTGAGGAAATTGATTGGACAGTTCAGTGCTGTTCAGTCACTTCATATTGTTGTGTAACCAATACTGTACTCACTACAAAACGGAAACTGTATTAGACATGGCAGCTTAGTCCTCCCTCCACCCCGGTGCCTTTTTGTCTCCTAGATATGACAACTCTAAGTATCTCATAAGATGGAACTACATAGGAATAACGATACTAAATCTTCAGTGAATGTTGTGAACTAGGCAGTAGAACTAAGCTCCTATCACAGAGCATCATGTCCTCAAATGTGTGTCCATTGAAGAGTGTAACAGGCCATTTCAGGTTGGATAGTGACGTGCAGTATGTTCATACCACCTTTATTCCATCTCTCTGTGGGCATAGAGTGGGGTCTGTCTCTTGGTTATGATGAACAGTGTGACTGTGAGGCTGGCTGTTCAAATAGGGGCCTGCTTTTACTGCGTTTACATAGAGATCCGAAGTAAGGTTGCAGGGCCACTTGATAGTTGACTGTTAGTCTTTGTATGAGAATCTCCACACCTTTCTCCATCAAAGCTGAATTGTTTTTCCCTAAATAGGAATAGAGTACCAATGTTCTGTTTTTTTCTTATTTCTACAGACAGTTCTGTTTAAATGGTAACTATAGTAATACATGTAGATGGGCTCGCACTATAGTTGAGCAATGTGCGTTTCCTAGGTAACTAGTGATGTTGAGTATCTTTTCAAGTATTCAGTGGCCATGTGTATATTTTCTTTAAAAACATTTTATTTTTATTATTATCATTATGTGTTCACACGTGTGTGTGTGTGTGTGCGTGCCTGCTTCTTTATATTTTTTTAGATAGTTATTTAAAGTGTTTATGAAAGGCTGAATCTCAGTTCTTAAATTTGTTTGAAATAGATTAGTTCAGGTGTCTGTTAGTGAAATAATTAATAGCAATCTAAAATGCCTAAAGCACTGTCACTTAAAAATAAAATGTTATCGAGCAGCTTCATTAAAGAATAATTTAAATATACATGCTTTACACACACGTTTCCATGAACTTTGACAAATGCATACCATGCACTGCCATTGCCACAATCACAGCACTGACTGTTTGTGTCATCTGCCATCACTGTGATTGTGGTTTTTCCTAGAAATAAAGACTTAACTGTTGATTATATTCGAAACTCTGCAAGGGAGAGTATGCCATGCTATGTATACTTTGGTCAGCGGCTTTACCTGCTGAAAATACTATGTGACTTGCTTGCTCCACAACAGACAGTGTTTTAAGTTTACTTCTTATGCTACTTATTTAAGTTAATATAGTAGTTTTACAGAGTTCTGCATCTTAAAAGCAAAGGAAAAAAAACACAGGCAAACACAAACATCACAGATTACAGTTTTTGTATATATTAACATAATTTATGTTATACTTGGTTGTAATTGTTGAAGTATTTCTAAGCTAGCTTGGGCTCTCTCTCATTCCATTCACTCGTATCTGTTTTTGTTGGTATTTGACTTGAAAGTCAACTTACAAATCAGCGTGAACCCTGAGCTTTGGCTGTCGCTCTGGCTGTAGTCTGGTATGCTTTAAGTCTCTTTCTATGCAATCATGGAAAAATATGTTTCCGCTTGAAGCAGTTGTCAAACAAGCGTCTTTCATCAACAGTCAGACACAGGGCAGCTGAATGAAGCTGTTTAGTCTAGAGTGAATGCTCACGAGACTGCAAGGTCACTGAGGAAATGTAATTATGCAGTCTGTCTCAGAATCATAGTTTTATAGTTAAGACTTTAACGATATTAAATCATAATGCTAATTAAAATATGTAATAAGATATATTCCAAAATTAATCTCAGAAAAGCAGTTCCAAATATAATAAATTATCAGTGATGTACAGTGGTTTTATTTTTTTTAATAGGACTCTAAAGGAGCAAGTTCAGTTTACTGTTGGAATTTGCTTGTTTATTTTTTCCAAATCACTGTAAAATTTGTTAGACTCTGTAGACCTTACATAAGGTTGTCTCCGTTGAAAAGTGAAACTTTTTAGTGTTTTCAGAGGCTTTGAGAAACTGAATTTTTAATAGTAACATTGTTTTGTTCCTTGTGTGCCTATCACTCAGCAGGTCTTTATGGTGTATTTACTATAGGACACTTATGCTTTTGGGTGCCAAGAAAATACCAGGGAACAAAACAGAAGAAAATGCCTCTTAATATTCTGGCCTAAAATAACAATAAAAATACATTCTCAAATCTGTTAGTGGACAGTTTAGCCGGAGTTCTCTAAGTGACAAAAAACAAATAGAATACAATGGTATTTAAGATGGAGTCTGTTCTGGGAATTGGCTCAGATGTTAGATACCATGAGCTGTCTGCAAGAGGAACCAAAGTGCTGCTGATTGAGCTCACTGAGTCTTCAGAGCTGGGAACAGTTCATGATGTGGGTCTTGGTGTGAGGCTGAAAACCTGAGGATGAGCAGCTGGGCTGGCAGTGGACAGGGTGCAGGGTCTTCCATCCTGTGTCTCAAGACTTGAGAACCAGCAGCACTGATGTACTAAGGTGAATCTCTTAGCCCCAACCTAGAACGATCGTGTCCTTCTTTTGCCTTGTCTGTTTTTCTTCCTAGTTTGTCCCTCATTTGAGCTGGATATTGGACAGAGGTGAATCTTCTCTATTTAGACTGCTGATTCAGATGCTCATTTCTTCTGGAAACACTCTACAGATTTTTCTTTAAGGGAAAGGAAAGTCACTGATAAAACGGTAAAATTTGTATCATCACTACAAGGGCTTGCTTTTATCTAGAATATTTCAAGGTGGGAGGTTCTTTTTCTCTCTGTATTACTCTGTATTTGCTTGATGCTGTTTTAGATAACATTTAAAACTTATTACCAGTCCTAGTTTCTGACCCCTGAATGATATTTTTCTCTCCTTGTCTCTGCCTCCTGTCTCCTCACACCCACATCTTTGGACAAGTCCTCAGTATGTATTCCAAGCTGACCTCAAACTGGGAATCCTCCTGCCTCTGCTTCCTGTATGCTCATATCACAGGATTGCAGCACACATCAAACTTTTATTCTGTATTTCTGGAGCTCTATAACTGTGCTGTGAAACTGCCATTCTTTCTTAGGAAGGAGCCTTCAGTTGTTGAAGGCTTTATCACTCATTTGGTTAAGGGTGTTAAGGTGACTCTGTCCTTTTCTCTGAAAGTGTTTTTTATTTGTTACACATATTTTACCCAATCTCATTCCAAGATTCAACTTATACAGTGCTGAGATATTTTTAAATGATATATTGAGGTTGTTAAATAATTGTTGCTTGTTTGTCTTGTTTTGAGACAAGGCCTTCTATAATCCTGATGGGCTTCCAACTCTCCATGTAGCCAGGGATGACCTTGAACTTCCTGATCCAGCTGTTTCCACCTTCCAGGTTATGGAATTGCAGGCTTGAGCCACAGCATTGTTTTATGCTTGGGGGCTCAAGCTCATAGTGCTACCATGCTAGGCAAGCAGGCTGCCAGCTGGAGCCGCATCCCAACCTGTGTTCATGATTAAAGAGGGAGAAACTAGTGAAGGGCACTAAGTTAATCGATGTATTGTTTTGTGAAACTCACTTTAGCTGTGTGTATGCAGGTGTGTGTCTGTGTATGCATTCCACACCCACATACAGTGGATTTTCATGTAAAATAAATAGTTACTTGTGGTATGAACAATTTGGGAAGTGTAGATTTAAACAAAAAGCACAGAGCAAAATCACTGTGTGATTGTTTAGGTTTAGGGGTCTGTATATGAGCACAGGTCAGCATAGCCTCCGGCACACAGGAGCCTCTCACTTCCCACTGTCATTGGCCTGTACCTGGCCTTACAGCGCTCCATGGGACCACCATTTCAATGGGAGAAATAGCTGTCCTACCATGTGTGTCCAGTGAACTCTTTCTTTATTTTTTAACGTTATTTTATTAATAAGTGAAGAGTGAAAAAACATTTTTGTCAGATAAATTAATAGAGATTTAAATAGCACATCTAGATTGTTATTCCTTATGTTCTTATTTGTTATGTGTATAGCCAAAATTGATAGTACCCTCTGACTCCAGCCACACTGATTGATAGCCACACGGGAAATCAATATTGCATCCTGTATAGGCTAAGTCCAGATTTCAGACATATCTTAATAATTTTGAGGATTTTATTATACCTGGCATTTTTTGCATTTCTATGTCAAGCTGTGATATGAAACCAGAATTCTAAATGTAGAAATAATAATGTCTAGCTTTTACTATTATCTTTTACTCCTTTTGTGATATCAAAATTTGGTACTTTGTAAATTATAAATTGCTTTTAGTATGTCTCAAGAGATGACTACCATCTTTTCTGTAATTATAAGAGCCTGATTTTTAGGTTCATGAGCACTAGTTAAAAGGATCGATCCAATTAATTGTTCATTCTTATATGGTTTTCTTTATTCCAGAATTATGCATGTATATGCACTTGCCTATAGCATCTAGAAATGGTATCAAGTTCCTTATAGTAAACGTTGATATACATTCCTTTAACAGGGTATATGATTGCCTGTCTTGTCCCCAATTACTGTGGAATACTATCCATCTTGGATTGTGGCGGTCACTGGGCAGGCAGTCTAGCCAAGCAGTGAGTTTCAGGTTCATTGAGAGTCCTTTTCTCAAAAAAGAATGTGGAGACAGTTTTTTGTGTGTCCTTTTATTTGGTTACAGTGTGTCTTTTTTTTTTTTTTTTTTTTTTTTTGTTGTTGTTGTTGTTGCTGTGTGGTTGGTTGATTTTGTTTGCTGTTTTGGTTTGGGGTGGATATGTTTTATTTTACTTTCCTTTTTTTTGGGGGGGTGGAATTGTAGTACTGGGTTCTTGTTCGTTTTTTGAGGAAGAACTTAAGTTGGATAGGTAGGGAGGGGGAGAGGACCTGAAAGAACTTGGGCGAGGGGAAGAATATGATCAAAATATATTTAAATTAAAAATTGTTTTAAATAACTTATAAAATAAAAGGAAGGCATATTTTGAAATACTTCAACAGCACAGAATCCAGGTTAACAAGCTCCTTTTGTGTATCAAGACATGCTGTAATGACTTAATAGATATGAAGGCATTAAATATCACAGCTACCTTAAGGGACGGAGGGAGGCTCACTTTGTAGCTATAGAAGCTAAACATATATTCTAGCATTCTTTTATAAATCAAAATGGGTTTTGTTTTTTATATAGCTTTGTGGGTTTAAGTGTTAAGCAGAGTAATACTTAGAATTATAGAAATAATTTGGTAAAGCAATTGAATGAGTAAAATGTATATATGTGTGTATGTCAGTCTATTTGTCTGTCTGTCTGTCTATCTATCTATCTGCAGTATAAACTCATAACTAATATTAACTTGAATTGAAGCTTAAAGCTGTTACAATCTTATTATCACAGTGACCTAAAACAGTGTTGTAACAGCAAAATACTGTGTGTTACCCTTTTGTGGGAGTGTACACACTGAGATGTTGAAATAGAGACTTGCCTTTCCTGGAAAAAAAATAAGCTGGTGAATGGTAGAGCAAGGATCCTAGTGTTGACCTCTGACCTCCACATGCGCACATACAGTTGAATGCATCCATAAACGTGTGCATAGCCATGCATCTAACACACACATCATTAGTAATTCACTGCATTTTTTCTGCTTGAGAAAATTCACCTGTGTCTATCTGAGGTGATTACTTACATGACTGTTGTTGTCCTCTATAGCTGCACAGACTCCACTCACCATTTGTGTGTCTGGCTTGCTTATGAACAGTGAGGCGTCTTCCTTGTCATTGTTCTCTGCCATTATGAGCTGAGAACAAGATTCTGAATTAAGTGTATTTTCTGAAAGCTTAAATGAGACTGAAGGTAGTGTGCTTTCATCTGTTATACCATCTTAGTGCAGTTGTGCATAATTGGGCTATAATTTTTTCAGGAAACAGGGAATGGTATAATTGTTGTGATTCATTTAACTATTTCATCATCCTTTAAATGAGTCCATCATGTTGTGATCCTTACTGTCTTGGCTTCTTTTTATTTTGTTTTAGCATGATGGCAAATAATTGAAGCATTTTCTAAGATGATAAAGCATGTGTCAATCTATAGTAAAAAAAAAAGTCACAAGGACCCTATAATGTTTCCTTATGTAAATTAAAAGATCCACTCGACTTCATGTGAGTTCAAGATAGAATGAATTTGATTCTCTTTGAAACAGCTTTGAGTAGCTTTATATAACATAGCATAATGTAGCCTATCTTTACCCACATGATTAAAGGACAAGGAAGGTGAGCTTTTGTAAGCATAACCAAGGTATCAGGCCTATCTGTAGACCTGTAAAGTTTCCTGCCAGGATTTGACTTGTGATTTTTCCTTCTGACCTCTCAGTTCCCCACCAGGAAACCCACTACTATGCTTTCTGAATTATACATTCATTTACATTCTCTAGCATTTTATATAGATAAAATAATAGTCGATGCATTTGGTTTTGTCTGGCTTGTTTGAGTCAGTATCGTGTACTTAGTCATCCATGCTTTCCTATCAATCAGTGATTCACTAGTTTTTATTGCAAAGTAGCATCCCATTGTTTGTATAGACCAGTTTGTCTGCTTACCTGCTGATGGGTATTTGAGTTGTTTTCAAAGTTCTCTGATCTTTTAAATAAGTCTTATAGCAATATTCCTATCAGAATATGCATATTTACTTTCTTTACTTTGGAGTGAATACCTAAGAGTAGAAGATTTTGTCATTTATAGTTTTTATTTAATTTCTTAAGAAACCCAGAGCTGTTTTCCAAAGGGGTTTCATGTTTTATGTTCATTCTCCCCTTTGGAGTCCCCCAGGCCCAGTGATCTCACGCACTGGCACTTTGTTGCAGTCAGTCTTTTCAAAACCTTACTGTTTTAATAGATGGGTGATGCTACTATGTTTAAAAGTTTGTTTCTCTAATGATTGTCGACACTGAGAATCTCTGTTTGCTTTGCTGCTTTTCTTGTTTTTTTTTTCCTCTGATGAAGTGTTTGCTCAGATCTTTTATTCTTTTTGCTGTTGGGTGTTTGTGTGTGTATTTTACATTTAAGATCCTTGATATGATTGTCAAACCTATGTTTTCCGTCTATGGCTTATCCTTTCAATTTCTTTTTTTGTTTTTTTGTTTTGTTTTTTGTTTTTTGTTTTGTTTTTTGTTTTTTGTTTTGTTTTGTTTTGTTTTTTGAGACAGGGTTTCTCTGTGTAGCCCTGGCTGTCCTGGAACTCACTCTGTAGACCAGGCTGGCCTCGAACTCAGAAATCCACCTGCCTCTGCTTCCCAAGTGCTGGAATTAAAGGCGTGTGCCACCACCGCTCGGCTATCCTTTCAATTTCGAAGTGTTCTTTAAAATAGTGTGAGTTTTCGTTTTGGTTGAGTTTTGTTTTCTTTTTATGGCTTGTGCTTTAGGTGTTCTATGAATTTTTTTCCTGAATCACAGACAAAATAATTTTTCATGTGTTTTCTTTTAGGCACTTTATTGTTGTCTTGGGTGTAACATCATTTAGATCTGTGATTCCTTTGCAGTTCATTTTTTATGTGGTGAGAGTTATGCACTGGTTTCTTTCAGTGACATAGGATATTGAGTAGATTGGTATGGTTTGTTGAAGACAGTCTTTTCTCCACTGAAGCATATCTGTGCCTTAATGAGAAGTGAGCTGACTACATGTGTGTCTCTGACGCAGTGCTTTGTTTGCTGATGATACTGGAATTACTGAATATGCACATCAGTCCTCCATTGGGGGATGTTAGGTTTTGTTTGTTCAGCTTCTTTATATAGTTATGCAAATTACTACAAAAAGTCTGCTAGAATTAAGCAACAAACATAGGCCTTTTACAGGCGTCTTGTGTGTGACACCCCAGGAGGCAGAGACAGAAGGAATTCGTGTATAGTTAGTCAGAGGCTAGCTTGGGCCAGAAAATGAGACTGTCTCTTCCCACCTGCCCAGAACGATTACATTAGAGCAGCTTTGGATTTATAAAGTTAATATAGAGAGCATACACATAGCCTATACCATCTTATACACATAACCTACATCATTTCCCTGCTAACAGCTAACATTGGTATAGTATATTTGTTAGAATTAAGTACCATTGATTTATTTTTGTTAACTAAAATTTCTACTTCCTTTAGATTTCCTTAGTTTTACTTAATATTTTTTCTGACTCAGGTTCTTATCAAGGATCTTGCAGTACATTTAGTAGTCTTTCTCACAGGATCTTCCTGGCTTTGACAATGTTTTAGAGGTTACATGTGCCTGATGGCCTTGACTCTCTGGAGTATGTCATGCCTGTATTTTGCAGAATGTCCATTTATAGGCTTTACCTGCTTTACTCTTCATAATGAGATCAGAATTATACATGTTCATGAGGCATACCATAGAAATCAGTTACCATTTTTCTCACATCAAGTGTATATATGTATATGCATATACATGTGCGCACGTGCACCCACGCACACACACAGACACACACAGACACAGACACAGACACACACACACACACACACACACACACACACACACACACACACTGTTAGCTGCGTGTTGAGGCATACACCTTTAACCCTAGCACTTGGGAGGCAGAAGCAGATAGATCTCTGTGAGTTCTAGGACAGTCAGAGCTACATATTCAGATCCTGTCTCAAGGAAAAGAGGTGATAGGCATACATTGTCAGTAGGACACCATTACATTTGGTGTCAACCTTGGTCAGCAGGCTGAGGATTTGTTAGTTAGGCTTCTCTACTGTAAAGTTATCCTCACCTCCTCCTCCCAAGCTTCAGGAGTGGGGAGTCACTTTCCAATTTCTTGGTGGTACAGTGCCTATATTAATTACTTGGAATTGTGTGTGCGTATGCCTTGTTTTTGTGTCCTCATGTCTCTGTGTGGAGGCCAGAGGTTAGTCTATCTTCCTCAGTGATTCTCCACTGTATCTTTTGAGGCAGAGTCTGTCACCAAACCTGGAACTTACTGATTGAGCTCAGCTAGCTTGCTCATGTATTGTCTTGACTCTGCCTCCCAAGCTGGGTGTGCGCTATCTTGTTGGTGAATGCTGGCCATCCCAGCTCAGGTCCTTGTGCTTGTT
>JADRCG010010010.1:1324556-1350749 GCA_019844195.1 Rhabdomys dilectus | reverse complement strand
GTGTGTGTGTGTGTGTGTGTGTGTGTGTGTGTGTGTGTGTGTGTGTGTACATGCGCGTATGCTTTTTAAAAACTTGATCTTAGATGTGTATTAAGTATTATAGTTGTGGAGTCGTGACAAACCCCAAAGTCAGTCTTCCCGTATAACCGTGAACCCATTACTTACTCCACAGAACCCAGCAGACTGTTTATATTTTATATTCAGTTGTTGCAGGAACTGAGTGTTACTAGTACACTGGATAGTTTGTGCCTAACCTTTTGCTGTTTCTGGAATATTTGTAGTTCTTACCAATTTTATTGTTCCCAATTTCACACTGTATGGTTACCTTTTCCATCAGTTTCATATTTAATTGTAAATATCCTATCCCCAGTGTGATGGTTTGTATATGCTTGGCCCAGAGAACTCTCGGCTCCTCTTGCACCATGCCTGTCTGGATGCTTCCACGTTCCTGCCTTGATAATACTGGACTGAACCTCTGAATCTGTAAGCCAGCCCCAATTAAGTGTCTTTTATAAGACTTGCCTTGGTCATGGTATCTGTTCACAGCAATAAAACCCTTAAGACACCCAGTATACATGTTTATTTTTATTTTGTACAAATGCCTTGAGTTTTCCTGTCTGCAAGACTTTTTTTTTTCTTTTTCTTCATCTTGTTTTATGATTCACTGCTGGAGATTTTAGGAGATCAAAAGTTAGTCCCTGGCTCAAGTGGTTAAGTTATTGATGAGTAGAGAGGACACATCATTTGTATTCATTGTCAAATTGTGATGGGGGGGGCTGTCTTGAGTGAATTATCAGTGTTTGTTTATGCTTGTTGTTGGTCTAAAATAAATGTGCCATTTTAATAAAATAGTCGGTGGCACAAAATATTTTATTGTGTGAGAAGACCTCAGGGGCCTTCTATTCTGCTTTTGTTTTCATTAATTTTATGGAGATTGCTGTGATCTGGACTAGTTCACTAGAGCCAGTGCTGGTCCTATTTATGTCTGAAATAATCCATTCCAGTCATTTGGTGTATTTTCACTATTGTAAGCTCATCTTAGTGTTTAAATCATAGCTTCATTTTGGAAAGGGGCACTTAGATCCCCAGTAGTTGCGTTTAGGTGGTTGTTCCTTTTCGTTGAGGAGGAGATTGGCTTTTAGTCACCACTGTTCCTTTGTTACTGTTGAGACAGGGCCTCACTATCCAGCCTTAGCTGACTTGGACCTTACTCTGTGGACCAGGCTGGCCTGAAACTAACATTGATCCACCAGCTACTGCCTCCCAAGTTTGGGAATCTAAGGCATTGAACCACCATGCTGACCTACCACACTATTTATTAAGTAGAGCATATTAAGTTTTCACAGGAAAGAGACTGCTCTTTATTTCATAGATTCAACTGCACATTCCACTTTTGTTTTTTGATTTACTGCTTTTTAAAAGACAAATATCTTCAGCTGGAAAAAAATGTTTTTTTCTTACCAAAAGCATGTAGGCAGTATGCTTACTTCCCCGCCCCTCTGACCTCCCTGCTGTCTCCCTCATGCCGTTTAACATTAAGATTATTATTACTTAAAAAAAAGCACCACAACAACAAAATTTTATTCACATTTCATCAAAGTCCTGTCCTTTGTTTGTTTGTTTTTAAAGACAAAATTGCTCAAAGTAATCTTATCTGGCCTGGGAATTGCTATGTAGTTCACTCTAATTCCAAGTTTACAGAAATCCTCCTGCCTCTGACCCCCAGGTACTGAGATTAGTGATGACTATAGACCCAAATAAACCCTTTCTTTTATAAGTTGTCTTCATCAGAGTGTCTTGTCACAACAGTATAAATGTGACTAATGTAGGTCCCTGTTATTCCAAACCACCACATGCACTCGTGTGCGCACACGCACACACACACACACACACACACACACACACACACACACACTGGTGGGCACAAGTGTGTGCACAGTTTGTTTCAGATCTTGATTTGAAACTTGTTTAGCTTGTGTTGTATCAAGGGGAAAACTCTCAGTTAGGTTTGCAATGAGCTTTGGTTACAGATAAAGGTCTCATATTCAGACAACAAACTAAAACCCCACAAAATTTACTCATCATAAAATCTAATAGGCATTTCCTATCTCTATCTCTATAATGAGTAGACTAAGCTAAATAATTATGTTTGTTCTCTTTATGTTGATGGAGATATATTTCTCTGAGTCATTAAAGTAGCATAGGTAATCCAATGTAGTTGTAAGTTTGATGTCAGAATTATTTTTTGTAGTGATTTTTAACAATAATCATCATTTATGTGGTCTAATTATTACATATTTTAAACTTCAGCATACTTTAAAAATAGATTGCCTAAGCCTGGGGAGGTGGCTCATCTGGTAAAGTGATTGTCACACAACTTTGATTTCCACCCTGTGAAAAAACTGGCACTGTGACACACTAGTAATTCCAGCGCTGGGACCGGAGGGGTGGGACAGGTGGATCCCTGGGATTATCTAGCCTTGCCTGGTGGTAAGGTCAGGCTAGTGAGAAACCATGCCTCTAAAAAATATTTGAGTGGCTCCTAAAGAACATCCAAGATTGACTTCGTTGACCTCTAGTTTCTACATATGCAATTGTGATTGCATGAGTGTGCACACGCGCGCGGGCACACACATATAGACACACACACACACACACACACACACACACACACACACAGAAGAGGTGGGGAGTTGCTTAGAAGAAATGTATCTGTCGTCTAATTATGATGGAGTCTACTTGAAATTGATTTTTTTTCACTTTCTCTACTTTTATTCAATAAAGTATGTGAAGTCATAGATAGAAAAATAAGACAAAATGTAGAAATACAAATAGCAAAGGAAGAAGTCAAATTATCCAGATTTGCAAACAACATAATCCTGTAAACTGGTAAACACACACATGCACAGGATGGAGAGGGGACAGACAGACAGACAAGAGACAAACACAAAGGCATCTTGAAATTGATTTTTAAAAAGGGTTTTTAGAGTCTGGAGAGATGACTAAGAGTGGTTAAGAACACCTGCTGTCCCTCCAGAGGACTTGGATTCAGTTCCCAGCCTCCATGTGGTAGCTTACAGCCATCTGAGTCTGCAGTTCCAGGTAATGTGACACCCTCCTTCTGACTGACCTTCGCAGGCCCCAGGCTTGCACATGGTGCCCCGGGATAATGCATGCAGGCAAAACACCCACAGACGTTTTTAAAGGGTTTTATTTATCAGAAAGGTATATTTCCTTGTTTGTAACATTGATAGAATTTTTAAAATAGAGGATAATGCTAAATGATAAATATTTATATAAGAAGTAGGCAGGTTTACTTTCTGTCACTTAGTGTGAAATCCCTTCCCTTCCTGTGTTTCCTTCCTAGGAAACAGTATAACAATTCAGTCTTAAAATTTTAGTTGCTTTTGTGGTCCTTTGGGGCTTCTGTCTTTTTTTTTTTTCCTTTGCTCCTGTTTCTTAGTTGAAGCAAGCCTGAGATATGTTGAGGAAGAGTAGAAGTCAGCGATGCAAGCAGAGAAGGGTTTTTAAACGAAAAGCTTATTTTATAGACTTCAACATATAACAAATGCAGACATCACGCTCTATAGAAAGTGGGCTTCAGTACAGAAACAGCATGTTATATTTGTCTTGGAGAGTGGAGCCCAGATCTGGAAACTTTTACAGGAGGCGGTGCCCAGAAGTGGTCTAAACGATGTAGGCATTGCCAGGTGCCGGGGAAGAAAGTCGTTGTAGCGTGAGAGGCGTGCAGCAGCTCAGAAGCCTGGCCTAATAGCGGGCCGCGTTCCAGGAAGTGCAGCGCTATTGCTGGAACATGAAATATTCAAGGGATAACAGAAGAGGAACATTTCAAGAAAGGCTGGAAAACCAGGTTTGGATTTAAGGGATTTCTGTGTCCTACAGGAGGGTTGCCTTTCCTCTTACTACCCAGGTGACAGGGAGCAAACTAATAATGCTGAGTCAGGAGAATAGTGTGAAGTTACTCTCTTGAGAGTAACCAGTGGCAGGCAGGGCGTTTAGGCGTGCGTGTGACAAAACTGAAGCCAACAGATAGATTTGCTGACCATGGATGTTTGTGAGCAATTTAACTTTAAACATGTTCCTTGGGTAGTAACTTGAGCTTCAAGAGAAAATGGATCCCTCCTTCTCTCATAGAGAGGGCCAGCCTGGGCTAAAAGTGTCTTTGAAGCTGCCCTTCTTATTTCTTTGTACTTAATAGTACACTTGAAGATGGGAAGTTTTACTCTTTAGAGCTCTCATAAAAATTCATAAATGGTTTGTTATCCAAAATGAATTTGCTTCCTACAGAAGAGCAGACGTGCAGATACCACAGTCATTTTCCTTTCTAGGCAGAATTTTAAGTGATACAAGCATATTAGATCTTAGAGACTGTGAGGAGCTTATGTTCCTCTATTCCTATCACTGGCTTACAGTTTGTATTTATTAGTTGATTATTAGTAATATGGCAAAGTAGTTTTCTATTAGTGTTTGCATGTATGTAGGATTTTTAAAATCCCCTTTTCCTCTTCTCTTTAGTTTTACCTTAACTAGTCAATGCATTGTTACTGAACAATATTGGTAGGACTTTATATAGCTACTTTCTGTAAATTACTATGGGATGTATTAAAATTGTGTATCTAATTTAGATTTTAATCTTAAATCATGGGTTTTGTTTTATGAATCAGTAAGTCTAATTTCAGGCATAAAGTGACATTCTTTAAAGCACACAAGACTCCTGATATCTTTCAGGATAACATGGCCCTTCAAATGAATAACTCCCAGTGTCTTCTCCTTAGAAGACAATTGTTCTTTTCAGGATATTCCTCCTTCAGATCACTCTCCCTTTTTGGGTTCTCAGAATTGTAATAGTTTCTTTTGTCCTACGTGGCAATGCCCCTGTGCCACCCTAGGTCACATTAAACTATATGGTTTCAGGAGGAATTGTCTCCCATAATCTCCCATTGTGTTGAGTACTTAGGCCGCAGCAGTGGCACTATGTGGGGAGGAGGTGGAAACGTCAGGAGCTGGTACCTAGCTGGAGGAAGTAGGCTCTTGGGAGTATGCCCTTTGAAGGTATACTCTTTGTCTTTGTCCAGACCCTTCCTTGCTCTCTTATTCTTGTACATCTTATGATGAACGTACGGTAACCCCAGGGGCTATGATATTCTGCTTAGCATCAGGTCCAAGAACAAGAAGCTGAGTGACCATGAGCTGTATTTAAAGATTTTGTCGGTGCTGAGAAAGCTACACTGCCCTTCAGATTTCTCTGTATCTTTACTACTCTTAATTTTTTCCTTTTTTGAACTGACCTCCCTCGGATTACTATTTGATTTGGGAGCTTAGCTGGTATGTGATCCAAGACTTGTTAGTGATATCTTTACTCTTACATTATTTTGCTTTTCATCTTGGGCTTAACCCAGTTACGTTCTTTCTCACCCTGGCCTTGCGTTTGTCCTGCTATCCAGTACTTCTTCCTGAGATAATGTGCTTCTTAAGCAAGTACCTCAAGTTTTACTTCATTGTAATCATATTTTTTAAATGTATCGTTTTTCTTTTTCTTTCTTTCTTTCTTTTCTTTTCTTTTTTTTTTTTTTTTCTTTTTGACATAGGGCTTCTCTGTGTAGTCCTGGCTGTCCTGGAACTCACTCTGTAGACCAGGCTGGCCTCAAACTCAGAAATCCGCCTGCCTCTGCCTCCCAAGTGCCAGGATTAAAGGCATGCACCACCACTACCCGGCCGAATGCATCGTTTTTCAACCTTAAAGTCTAAAATGTACTGAAAGGATCCTGAATCCCTCATGTATTTACACTTTATTTTTTAAGTAATGTGTTGAGGGTGATACTAATCACAACTACATATTTAAAAACAACATTCGAGGCTGAAGATGGCTCAGCAGTTAAGAGCACTCGCTACTCTTCCAGATGATTTAAGTTCAGTTCCTAGCACATGAGGTAGCTACCAGCCATCTGTCACTCTGGTTCCAGGGGGTTCCTGGCCTCCATAGGCACATGAGTGCACCTGGTCTGTGTAAGTACACACACACAATCTCTTACAAAGTTTTAAAAGTATAAATTCATTGGGTTTTAGTACTGTCACAGGGCTGTACAGTTACCATGGTAAGGCTTCTCTCCAGTCTTTTGCCTCCTAGTCCCTAGGAGCAGCCAGGTTGCCTCTGTCATGAGTTACCCATTTGTTCTGAGTATTTTATGTAGATATAATCATAGAGTAGGTGCCCCATTGTGTCTCCCATTTCATGTAACATTATTTTTGAGACATAGAAAGCCATCATTTTTTTTAGGAACAAATAATATTTCTTTGTACGAATATGACACGACTTATTGATCTATTACTTTATCGATTGGCATTTGACTATTTATGCCTATAGACTACTTTGACAAACACTGCTGTAAATGTGCTCATGCATACAGTTATTTTAAATGATTCATTTCTTTTGCTATATTCTGAGAAGAAAAATTTAAGATCATTATAATTCAATTTAAAGTTTGTCAGTTTTGTTGATGGGTTTTCTTTTTTCTTTTTTCTTTCTTTCTTCTTTTGTTTTGTCTTGTTTTTTCAAGACAGGGTTTCTCTATATAGCCCTGGCTGTCTTGGAACTCACTTTGTAGACCAGGCTGACTTCAAATTCACCTGCCTCTGCCTTCCAAGTGCTGGGATTAAAGGTGCACACATACTGCACACATACTGCCTGGCAAGAATAAGTTTTTAAGCATCCACATATTCATGAGTTTTCCTTTATTAATTTCTAGCTTCATCCATTGTGATTGAAAAAGATGTCTTATATGGAGTCAGTCTTGTTTGTGACTTCACATACACTGTTTTTTTAGAGAGTGGGCCATACATTCATGAGAAGTGTGCCCTCTCCCAAGCTAGCCATACATTCATGAGAAGTGTGCCCTCTCCCAGGCTGGCCATACATTCATGAGAAGTGTGCCCTCTCCCAGGCTGGCCATACATTCATGAGAAGTGTGCCCTCTCCCAGGCTCACCTTCTGTGCTTTATAGATGATCATCTGCTCTGCAGATGGCCACACACTGGTTTCTCGGTGGCAAAGACAGGGAGATATGAGGCAGCGGTGAACAGGATACAGGCAGCTTCCCCCAGGCTAACGTGCCCTGGTTCAGCTTCCTTGGTCACTATAAACAGTATTCCTTCCCAGAATGCTGAGCCTTTCTGCTTGCCTGTTTGTCAGTGTTACTTTGAGAGAGAGGATGGGAGCTCGCGCCACCTCCAGCATTTTTCTGAGATGGCTAGCCTCCCTTCAAATTATTTTATTTTCATAAGACTACTTGGCATGTGTACTTGTTTGATGAGTTTTTTAAGAGCACACTAAGATTTTGTTATCTGCAGGTTTGATCTCTTAAACTTGTTTTGCTTAAAACTTCATGCCTATTTTCTAGCTATTGTCCATCTCCTTTCTCTTTTATTCACTAACATTTAAACAGTTTATCTACTATGTCCATGTGTGTGTGTGTACATGCATGTGTGCACTGCATGCATACCACAGCACATTTATGGAGGTCAGAGGACAACAGTGGGAGTTGGCTCTCTACTCCCGTCATCTGTGGTCTGGAGACTGAAGTCGGGTCCTTAGGCTTGGGTGCCAGTGCCTTTACTTCCTGATTCGACCTTCTGATCCCTTAATTCATCACTTTATAGTTTTACGCTTATGCTGTGTAACCACAGTTCTGTAACTACATTATGTATAGTTTGACTCAGGCTTCTGTTAGCCTCTCTCTGTCATCAGAGGTGACAGTATCTTGAGCAAATCATCTTTGAATTTTGACTTTCGGCTTGTAATTGAAAATGTTTTTCTTTACTACTTCATTGATTTCTGGATTCTTATAAAGAGCAAACAAGAACATACAGAGGAAAATATTTTGTAAAGCCAACCCAGTGGTCTAATCTTTCCATATGCCTTATCAGTGTCTTGTATTTGTGTGTTAGTTAAATATGAGTGAGATACTGGTAAGTAGTAGTGAGATGACTGAGAGCTTTCTGAACCTGCTCTTTCTTTTCCACATGTTTTCTCTGCATGTTTTGGGGGAATCACTACAGTCTAAAATAACTACCTCGAGCAAAGAGTTTCAAAAAAGAGACCAGGGGTAAGGCTATATCATTAAACATTTTTCAGTCTTTTGCAATTAACATTACCAATTGTAGTCTTGAACTTTTTATCCCTATAATATTAAAACATACATTTAGTCCACTTTCTGTCTTAAAAAAAATGATGTCTCTGTTATCTTTATACATATGTAAATTTCCCTTTTCTTGGAACAAGACCCAAGAATGTTCTGTCAACTATTTGAACATACAGTTCTTTTATTGGAAAATACAGTGGTGATGGAGAGACAAGGTTTAGTCATATTTGTATGTAATTGTTTTCTATTATAGTGTATTATTGCTTTTGTAATGACTTTGCAAATTAAAGATATGAAATACTATACAGAAAAATAGATCCCTGTATATATTAAACCCCACGGATAGCTTAAGCCCTGCTAAGCCCTACTTAGTGTGTTGTCTCCATGTCTATTTTAGGTAGTACTGAAACAGTATAGAATTATCGCTGTACTGTAACCACCGACACTTCACTATCTGGTTGTTTTAAACATTACTGTTCACAGAAATATAAAATTATTCCAGACATGCTTTGCCAACTATCTTCTTAAATGGCCATCCCAACACAGTTTTAATGTATTAAATTTCAGAAATAAGGATATTAAAAACCATGTTCATAACACATTTTAAAAATTAATTAATTAATTAATTAATTAATTAATTGTGTGTGTGAGCATCATGGGTGTGTCCGTGCCATGGCACACCTGTTCAGGTCTTAGGACAAGTTTCTGCCTGGTTGAGACAGAGTCCCATCCCTCTGTCCCTGATGCTGCTTACATGTACATCAGGGTGATTCTTTCTGGTCCAACCGCATCTTGCTGTCAGAATGCTGGGATCACACAAATAGAAAGGATGTAGCCCTGGATGGCCTAAAACTTGCTACATAGACCAAGATGTCCTTGAACAGAGATCTGCCTCCCTCTGTCTGCTGAATGATGGGATCAAAGGCACGATCAGGCCCTGTATCTGGTTTTTATGTGTGTTCTGGGGGATCTAACTCTTATCATCAGGATTATAGTTAGTGCTTTTACACTCTGAGCCATCTTCAGGCCAAACCCCATGTTCTTATTTCATGTGTTATAGTTAGTTTTTTTTTTTTTACATCTCTCTTACTGTGTGCTTGTGTACATGGCATGCAAATAATATGTGTGAGTGTATGTGCTTACATGTCTGCACACTTGCGTACATGATGTATTGTGCATGGTCAGAGGACACCTTTGGGGAGTTGGTCCTCTCGGTACCTTGTGGATTCCAGGGCTTGCAGTCAGTCATCAAGTGTAGTGGCAGGCGTCTTTACACGGAGCCACCTTTCTGAATCCATTTCTTATATTCTTTTCTTTACTGGCCCCAGTGGAGTTACAGAAATAATAATAAGCATAGTGGTTTATTACAGCATTTATAACAAATTTGTGTTTTCAGATTTAAACTGAAAATTGTTTTGTGATTTTGTCACTCAGTCCCAGAAAGTGAAATACATACAGAAAAATGCAGCAGGTAGGAGGATGTTTCAGTGGACAAGAAGGCTGATTGGGCATGTTAATGTTTTAAAATTACTAAAGATAACAGGTATAATATCTTGTTTAGATATATCTAGAATGCTTAGTTAAACTAGTGAAAATGTATGCCTGTTTTTTAGTTTGCAGGATACATTGATTTGTTCTACTAAAATGAGTCAAAAAGTTCTAGTAAGCAGGCACTTTAATTTACATTTGTACAACTCACAGTTTTCTATGTGAAATTATCTCTGATTTTCTAACTATACTGAGAATGACCATATGTTATTTTGTGGGAAAAATGAATGACTCCAAGGATGTTTCTTGCAAGCATAACATTTAAAGAGATTTAACTTTGTTTGTCCTGAGGAAATACATGCTTAGAAAATTCTTAGTGTAAATATGATTGTAACGGTTTCCCAAAGCCAGTAAGTAAGTAAATAAATAAATAAATATATAAATGGTCAGCTAATGAAAAATTCAGTTGATGCAATTAAGTGAAGACATGACTCAGCTGCAGAGCTGCTAAGACAGCCCTCAGGACTGTCCCGAGGCCTAGGCCCACGTGCTCTGACTGGAGTCATGGCACTTTAATTTCTTGAACAAGAACTTTAAGAACAAGAGTATTTCCCAACCACAGCTCCTTACTCTGCTTAGTATGTTTTTTGTTTGGGTTTTTTGTTTGGTTAGTTGGTTGTTTTGTTTTGTTTTTGACAGATGAGTAGGAATCTCTGGAATTCTTGTTTTTTTTTTAAGACATGATGTCATTTAGCCCTGGCTGGCCTTCAGTCCACTTCATTACCCACTTATCCACTTACTCCTAAACTTCTGATCCTCATGTCCCAGTCTCCTGTCACAGTCTTCCAGGAGCTGGGATTGTAGGCATGAAGCTGATGTCATTCATCTGCTCAGTCATAAGAAACTTTAGTGTGGTAGAGAGGCAGTGGGTAATTTTTATCTCAATCCAAAGCTCTTTGTTAGGGAAAATATAGACTTTATATGAAAAATTCTAGTAAAATGTATTATTCTTCTTTTATTTGGATGATGTTGTCTGTGGGTTTCTCATATATAGCTTTTATTAAGGTATTTCCCCTCTATTACTAGTCTCTCTCAGACTTTTATCATAAAGATATGGCGGATTTTGTCAAAGGCTTTTTCAGCATCTGTTGAGATGATCATGTGATTTTTGTCTTAAGTCCGTTTATGTGGCTTATTACATTTACTGACTTGAGTATGTTGAATCATCCTTGCATCTCCTGGATAAAGCCAACTTGATAGTGGCAGATAACCTTTTGATGTATAGCTGTATTCTGTTTGCAAGTACTTTACTGAGCATTTTGAATCTATGTTCATTGGGGATATTGGTCTGTGGCTTTTTTCTCTCGTCTTTACTTCGTTTGAGGATTAGTATAATCCAACTAGGAGTTTGTGGCTGCTCCTTCTGTTTCTCTTTTTTGAATAGTTTAAGAGAGACTGGGTGTAGATCTTTGGAAGTCTGGTAGAATTCTGTTGTGAATCCATCTAGTCCTGGATTTTTTAGTTGGAGGATTTTATCTCCTCATTTCAGTCTCCTCATTTGTTATCTGTCTCTCTTAGGCTTGTTGATAGCTTCTTGATCTAATTTTTGTGGTTTGGCAGAGTCTAGAAATTTGTCCATTTCTTTTCCAACTTAATACAGATTTTTAAAAAAATATTCCTTTATAATACCTGAATTTCACTGCTGTCTTTTAAATATTTCCCTGTTCATTTCTGGTCCTGTCCATTTGAGTCCTCTCTTTCTTTCTTTTGGCCGGTAGGGCCAAGAGTCTGTCATTCCTGTTTATGTCCTTGAAGACCGACTCCTAGAGTCATTGGTTCTGTGCTTTGTTCTCTTCCTACTTCATGTATTTCAGTTCTGGTTTTTATTATTTCTTGGTGTCTACTAGGTTGTGGTTTTGTTTGTCCTTGTTCCTCCAAATTTTTGAATTGTACCATTAAATCCTCCGGGTTTTTTTTTTTTTATTTTTTTTATTTTATTTTTTTAAGACACAGCTGTAACCCCCTGGTCGTGCTACTTTCATTGTGTACCAGAGGTTTTGTAATGTTGTATTTCCATTTTCAATGTTTTTGTTCCAGGAAATTTTTAATTTTTTTTTTAAATTTTGTTTTTGACCCTTTCATCATTCAGTAATGAATTGTTTAATCTCCATGGGTGTGTGTACTTACTGGAGTTTTTCTTTGTTTGTTTTTGTTTTTTGGGTTTTTTTTTTTTAATATGTTATGGTCAGATAGAATACCAGAGGTTATTCCAGTTTTTCTGAATTTATAAAGATTTGTTTTGTGTCCCAGAATGTTGTCTATTCTAGAGAAGCTTTTGTGTGCTGTTGAATAGAATATATACTCTTTGATGTTTAGCTTGAATATTGTGTAACTCATTAAGTCTATTTAGTGTATGATATCACTTAATTCTGATGATTCTCTATTTATTTTTTGTCTGTTGGAGAAAGTAGGGTATTGAAATCATCTACCATTAATGGATTTATGTTAATATATGTCTTTAATTCCACTAGTACACTTTTTTATGAAGTTGGCTGTGCCAGAGTTTGGTAAATATATGTTTAGGATAGTAATGTCTTTTTGGCTAATATTTCTCTTTATTAGAATAAAGTATCCTTTTATATCTTTACTGTTAAATTTTCAATTTGAAAGTCATTTTGTCAGGTATTGGGATTGCATGCCTGCTTACTTCCTGGTCCCTATTGTTTGACTGAAGTACTTTTGTCTATTCTTATACTCAAGGCCAGACCCTGTCTTTAAACCTGAATTTCTTGTAGACCACAGATAGATGGATTTTGTTTCTTAATTCATTCAGCTCCTTGTGTGTCTTTTGATTGGAGAATTGTTACTGTTTATATTTAAAGTTATTATTAAAAGCTGTTTGTTGGTTACAGTAATTGTGTTGTTGAATGTTGATGGTATTTGTGCTCTCAGTGGTATTTAGTGTTTGGATAATTTTAGGTTTTTTTCCTACAGCTTTTTGGCAATGTTCATTCCTCTTTTCAGCCCAAAATATCGCTTCCTGTATTTTCTTTAGGATTGACCTGCAGGATGTAAAATTTTAGGATGGTTATATCACAGGAAGTTTCTCTTTCTCCTGCAAATGTGCCATATAGGATTTCTGGGACCATTACTTTGTTGGCTGTCATGGCCTTTTAGGACTTGGAATGCATTTCTCCAGGCTCTTCTGGCTTTCCAAGTTTCCACTGATAAATCAGCTGTTATTCTGAAGGGTTTTCCTTTATATGTGACTTGTGTGTTTTCTCTTCCAGCTTTCAGTACTCTCCTTTGTTCTGTATGTTTAGTGTTTTACCTATGGATAATGTTGCAGAGTGTTTCTTTCTTTTTCTGGTCTTGTCTGTTGGTGTACTTTTGTGTCTCCGTGAGTCTGTCTTTCGTAGTTGGGGCAGTTTTCTTCTGTGTTGAAGCTCTGCTCTGTGACTACTTTTACCTGTGCCTGTAGTTAGAAGGCTTGGTCTTTTTATGGTGTCCCACATCTCTTGTATGTTGCTTTTCTGTGTCTTTAGAATTCTTTTCACGTTCTTTATTTGTCTTGTTTAGATCCTCTGCTTTGTCTTTGAGTCCGTGAATTCTGTCTTCGCTTGATTCATCCTACTTATAACAGCTTAGGTTTTAAATTCCGTCTTTATTTCAGCTTGAGTCCACTTCAGTGTTTTTGATTTCTTTGTTGAATTTCATTTTCAGATCCTGTACTGTCTTCATTGTTCCCCTCCGACTTTGAGCTTTCTTGGACGTCACTCAGGTGTTTTAGTCTCTTTGAGTTCATTGAACTATTTCTTGGTGTCTTCTTTAAACTCCCTGAATTTTTTGATAAGATTTATGATTATTCTCTTAAATTCTGTGTCTTGGGTTCATCTAGGTAATTCTCATCAGTGAGCATTTCTATAGAACTGATGGATTGGGTGGGGGGAGGGGTTGATTTTTCATATTGTTTGTACTTTTGCTATGAGATATGGGCATGTGGACCTCTTCTGTTCGTTCTATGTCTGTTGTGGAAAGAGCAAGTTGAGACAGAACACAGGGTGGGCAGGCCAGTTTGGGCCCAGACATTAGATATAGCTTAGGTAGAATAAAATCAGATGGATCCAGAAGGTAGGCTGGCATGAAAGATGTGTGTCCTGGTGTAAGCCTGGATTTGTGAGATAGGGAGGATGCATAGAGGGCAGAGTCAGGTAGCCTCACCTGACCAGACTGTGGCAAAGGATATGCAGGGTCTGGCTGAGCAGGGAGGTGGGATGTCAGGTTAAAGAGACCTGTAGATTATGGGCAGACAGGGAGAGACCAGGTGGAAGCCTAGCTTTTGGGGGCAGTGCAATAGAGGTGGTCAGACTGGAACCTGAGCTGGATCTGGGGGACACTGAAAAGTACAACGAGGGAGGGATCAGGCAAACTCACCCAGCTGGCCCATAGTAGAGTTTGTAGAGACTAGCTGGGCAGAGAGCCCTATTAACATGTCTTTCAAAAATAGAATTCAAGGAAATAATAGAGTACTTAATTTTTCTTTTAACCTTTAGAGTAACAGAATAAAGAATGTGTCTTATAATATATTGAAGCATATTTTCTAAAATCAAAATTTCTGTAAAATAATAATTTGGATGGTGTTCTAGTTTGCTTTCTGTTGATTGACAATGATAATGAAAATCAGTTTGGAGAGGAATTGTAACTTTAATTTTTTCAAAACCTATTTTTAATGAAGGTTCTTAAATGTTTTAACCTCCCTTGTAGCCCACTATCTACCAGAGGTAGTGGAAAAGAAAGGATACTGGGAAGTGGGCATGTTTAGAGATGGTTCTTTGGAGCAACTACTGTCTGTGTTGTCTGGAAATTGGCAGTTCAGTTCACAGGTTAGCAGCAGCAGCTCGATCCACTCACAAACACTTCACGGATAGACTAACAGTCCAGTTTGATAGAGTTGGGATAGCAATCATGAATCAGCAGCAGTGGCACTACCTAGCAAAGACAGCAGGCTTCAACCTCCACACGAGTTAGCAGGAGGGACCAGGAGAAGTTCTCTGCTGTGCCTCTCTGTGCAAAACAAAGATCAGTGAAGATGTGAGACCAGCAAACTTTGTACAGCTAGCTCTATAAACAAGCCAAGCTCACCCTCTGTGACTGTCTGTAGATTCCTTTGTATACACCCTCCAAATATCACATGTTCTCCAGGAGTTTTGCCTCAGCATGTGTCTTGCCTCAGCACATGTGTCTGTCTCAGCTGACATCACTCTGCCAATCAGTCCTAGTCTGAGGAAACAACAAGAAATAGCATCGCACCACTAGAAGTTTTTGGTGCATTTCGTCTCTGTGGAGTCCTGGCAAATGCAGCTCAACTACACAGTGTAAGGTGGACCAATACATGCATGTCCTTAGCAAAGAATCCTTCATCATGTGTCCTTGCACATGCTTGCCTTAGCAGAACATCCTTTGTCCTGTGTCCTTTGTCCATTCAGCTAAACGTTCCTTCACATGTTTGTCCCAGGAAAACACCATCTAACTGACTTTCCAAAGAACCTTAAGTTTCCACTTCAAGGAGAGGGTTTATTTCACCTTCCAGTTTACAAAGTGAAATAGAACAAAAGTTCAATGCAGGAATCAGAAGGCAGGATTTGAAACAGATGCTGTGGAGAAGGGAAGCTGCTTACTATGTTCCCTAGGGCTCACTCAGCCTGCTTTCTTATGTAAGGCAGGACCACCTGCCCAGGAGTGGCACCACCCATGATGGACTGGGCCCTCCACATCAGGAAAATGCCCCACAAGCTTTCCTACACTAATCTGAAGGAGGCATTTTTCTTAGTTGAGATTCCTCTTCCAAGATGATTCTTACTTGTGAAGAGTTGACAAAAAGAACTAGCACAGATGGAAAAGTCACATGGAACTTATTAGAGTGTGCTTTAATATGATATTATAGTAACATATGCATGGTTTCAAGGCATTTCCAGAAAAAATGTAATCTGGAAACAACATAGAATACTAAAAATAATAGCATAATTTTTAAAATATGAGGAAAATATTTACACATGAAATTTTTGGTTCAAATGATATTTAGCCAATTAAGTGACTGGTCTGTTTACACACTGCACTCCAGCAAAGCCTCATTTGGGGCCACTGCCTGCATTAGCACATTATGTCTGATAATAGGCATAGGCTTCTTTTCCCACAAGTGATGTTGTGGTTTTACTTTTGGAAAAGTGTGAGTTTTCTGTAGGCCTAAGCATGAAAGCTGTGTCTTCATAAAGCAGCAGCATTTAAACTTGTTGCGGACCAAGCCGGCCGTCTTGTAGCTTTTCAGATTTTTCCACTGTCATCACTGTTTTGGGGTTAGCTGGTTTAGGAACTCATTTTACACACTGAAAATAGAATGTTTTGTAGTTAAGAGTAAGCACTGTTTATTTGGTTTTTTTTGCTTGACATTGCCTTTCCTGTTTTCATTGGACTTATCTAAGTTGTTGGCATTGTATGATTCCAGCATATGAGACAGAGCTTTAAGGAGAGGGTGCTCTGAGTGGCACCCACAGATGTGCCTTTGGCTGTGCCCAGCCCTGCTTGTCTTTCAGTCATCTGTGTGTCACATCCTACTCTGCATCTTTTTAGCTTAATTTTTTTTTTAACACAGTGAGTTCAGTTTATAGGACAGAATACATTTAAACATAGGTTATTTCAAATACACACATTTAAGAAAATGTTTTGAAGGAAGTAATTTTACACTTTGTTCTACCTTATTGAATGTTTTTTTCTGGGCATCCCCTGATTTCCAGAACCTTGCTTGTCTTCTTTAGTGTTGATGGTCAGCCTGCCCTCCAGTTAGTTCTCTTTTCTTCTCCAGCTTCACAGTTTGTGGTGATAATTGTTTTTTGTTATAATTGTTTTAATCTGTCAGCTGTTATCACAGCCATGCTTCATGTCTTCATCTTTGCTAACCAAAGCCCTGATGTATTGTTTTAAATTCCAGCTAAAAAAAGGTTGAGCTTTTAAAAATATCTCTATTCATTCCTTGTACACATCGTATTGCACACTCTCCTACTCTCCTCACTCCTCCCTTAGCTCCGTTGTCTCAGCGTCATGCCCTCCCTCCTGAATTAGCCCACTGAGTCCAATCTCTGCTACCTCTGGGTGTGGGGCCATCAACTGAGATGCTCTGTCTACAGGGGCCACACTCTTAAAACAAAGCAATCAGCTCAACCCTCAGACACACCGTTATCAGCCATCAGCTGTCATGAGCTCCTCAGTAGGTGGAGGGTTTATGTTTATGACCCTTCCCCTCCATGCTGGAAAGTCGGCTTTATCCTGTGCAGCCTACCACAACTGCTGAGTTCCTGAGGACATCAGCCCTCTGATGTGACAGACACCATTTTGCCCTGTTTCTCCATGGCTTCTGGTTCTTCAACTCTTTCTGTTCCTTGTTTGATGATATTCTCTGAGCTTTTGTGAGAGGGATTATGATACAGATAGACACTTAAGGTTGACCAGTCCACACACACTTACCCCCTACAGTTACCATCGTGAGTTTCAATGTTAACCACATGCACTGCACAAAGAAACTTCTCAGATGAGGGCCAAAAAGTTTACTACTAATCTATGCATATAGACACACATATCTATGTTATGGTAGTTTTATACAATGTGCATTTAACAAAATAATAATAGTAGGTTCACCCTTGAAGCCTATGACTCCCGGGTCATGGATTCATGGTATAATAGTACCAGGTGTGTGTTTCTTTCTGTGAAATAGGCCTTAAATCAAATCAGAAAGTAGTTGTTTACTCTCCTAACATTCATGCTATTCCTGTGCCATGAGTGTAACTATCTGTGTGGTCATTATTGTAGTCTTCAGGGTTCACAATTGGGTAAGAGGGTTTAATAACTAACCACACACGCCTCACCCCTGAATGTGCGTAGTACCTCTGGCATTATGAAAGCCAACCAGCAGTGAGAAATCTTTCTACTCATTCCCAGCTTGATTTTTCTATAACCAAAATATCTGATATCTTCAGCAATAAGGACTTGCCATAAAGTTCTGGTATGCAGCCAAAAGCAGTGATTCCCTAATTATTTAGAGGGTGGTTCTGAAACACCCTTGAGCGACAATTTGAGGGAAGTATTCTAGATCTGGCACTGGGCTGTTATCTTAGCAACCCATGGCTTTGGGGAAGAGCATTTCCCCTGTGTAGGGTAATTCCAACTGTGTGTGTGTGTGTGTGTGTGTGTGTGTGTGTGTGTGTGTGTGTGTATTCCACCTTCAATATGATTATTCAAATATACTCAGTGTTATCCCCGCCCCCTGCTCTACTCTCCCGTCCCCCTCTGCACTTAGCTCTTCCTTCCCTCTATTCCCCTTTCACCCAAATGATGAGAGTTGAGTGAATATTCATCTTACTCTCAAGTAACTTACTACTATGGGATGCATGACATTTACAAACAATCCTGAGCACAAGCTAGGTAGGGATAAAGTGGTTTATGAATTCAGAGAAGGAAAGTAGTAGTCCTACCTAGACAACCCAGAAAGGGTGTGACTTGAAAGAGTTAGAAGGTATTTTGAACATTCGAATACAGAGAATAAAGGAAAATACTGTACTGTGTCTGCCATCCAAAGTTAATAAATGCTATTTCTACAAGGCTAAAGTTAGTATCACTGCTCCTTCTGATGAAAACTAGGAAGCTGAGCCTTGGGTTTGTGTTTCTCCTGGAGTTCCTGTCCCAGGGTAAGTTTCTCTGGAGTCATCCTTGCCTCTTTGTTCGCTCTTGTAGGGTTGGTGTCCTTGCTGAAGCAGCTCTTTAATGGCGCATCCCCATTTACTTTACTTCTTTAGCTTTGTTTTTCTAGCTCCGTTATAGTCCGTGTTCTCTGTGTCTATTTCACCTCAGTGGTTCTTCCTCTATGGATAGCCCGCTTAACCTGCCATTTGATCTGCTTTTGTTTTTCTCAAAGATTTCCTATTGATTTTTTTAAATAACTATTTTATCAGTATTGTCCTATTCATGCCTTATGATGTCTATTTCTTCTTTTGATATTAAATATTTGTTTCTTTTGGACTGTTCTCTGACCTGTGGATCTGGTTGTTTAATTGCCATTCATATTCATTGTGTCTGTGTTTGTTTGTTTTTACCATGAGTCGCATTATTTTATTTTTGTGATTCCTGTTTTAGTGGGGATAGTTTTCTGTAGTCCTTTTGTGGTGATATAAAGATCCGTGTTTGCTTCTGCCAGAATTCTGTGAGCATCACAGAATCTGGACCAGTTGTTCTTCGTTTCTTGGAGGTGAAGCAGCCGTTGATCTGTGTTTATTCCTGTCCTAGATGACTTGTAAGCTTTATTACCGGCTTCTTGTGGTGGCCTCTGGGCTGGTGAGTGCGTATTTTCTAAAGCAGGTTTCACAGAGTACATAAGACATCAGAGAGACAGGTTATATGCAGGGCCAAGGCCAGTTCCAGTTTCTCTCCTCGGATTGGCCTGAGGCCTCTCTTGTCTCCATGTGGATAGCTAATCACTGGTACATAAAGTCAGCTAGGCAGGAAGTACACCACCCTTATTTTGACTTCTAGTATAATTTCTGGTACCTAAAAGATTCCTTTTAAGATTATTTTACTTGGAGACTGGAGAGATAGTTAAAGCTTATATTGCTTTTGCAGAGGACCATTTATGGTGGCTCACAACCCCCTGTAACTCCAGCTCCAGGATTAGGACTTTCTGCTGGCCCCTGTAGACACTTCACTTCTATGCATCCCCTCATATCCACAACTGAAAACGTTTTGACTTGATTTGTTGTTGTTATAGTCATTTTCTTTGTGTGATAGGGGAGCTTCTCTTACTTGTTCAGAATTGAGTGGCTGACACATGACTGATTTTGTTAGAGTAAAGTCACTCTCTAGGCATTCCAAGACAGACAACAGGAGTAAGGGTGAAGGGAAGTTATGAAACTTTAAAAGAGAAAAACAAAAACTTCCTGATTGACTTTGGCTTTACTTCAGGGTAATGGAGATGATTAATGGGAAAATATGTTTGGAAATGTGAACTGGAATCAAGTATAATAGACCATGAATGGTAGGCTGAGGAGTTTGGAGCTGATTCTTTAGAGCCTGGAGCCAATTAATGTCTATTTATATAAGAGTCGGGGAGATTTTTGTCCTGAGAATAATTGAGTAACCATGGAAAGACTGAAATGGAAAGTGCACACTGAGTCAGTTCTGATACTGTTAGCAGTAGTCCTTGACTGATGACAAAGGCCCAGTGTGGTGCTACACACCAGTAACCCAGCGTATGGGAAGCTGAGGCAGGAGAATCATGAGTTTCAGACTAGTATGTGCTGCATAGTGAATCCAGCTATTCTGGGCTACACGTCATAGACAGTATAGAACAAAACAAAAGCTCAGCATTAGCATTAAAAGAAACATTTCAGCATGGACAGTAAAGCAGAGGTGGTCACACTCTGAAGTAAGATCCATTAGTGGCAGTGAAATGATGTGTGGAATATGAAGAAGGAGAAGCAGTCATGATGCAAACAAGGTAGGAACTTAACCTTGGAAATAAAGTGTGTAAAGGAGGTGTTCGGTTGTAGAATGTGGGGCTCATGAGGTCTGGTGCAATGAAGCAAAGTTTTGATGGCTTATGATAGAGCCATGTATAACCTTCTTTATATAATATACAGATAAAAACTATATTTTAGAGGCTGTTCTTTGATTATAGAATATTATGATAGTTGCTGTATTTTATTGTTAGTCTTTGTCTAATTTTTACTCTACCAAGTTTATAAATAAAGCTTTCTTTGTTTATATACACATTTTAGGTATTGGATTTTGTTGTGTCTACAGTTTCAAGTTGGAGAGCTTATACTAAAATTAGCCAAACATGTAAGAATGTGTTTTTTAAATAAGTATCTTCTGATTTGGGTAAATATTTTCAGTATTGTAGATAGTGCTGAATTTATCCAAGTTTATCTTATAGTGCCTATATTAAATACTTTTCTGTTGCTGTGGTGAAACACCATGACTGAGGCACCTTATAGAGGAAGAATTTACTTGGGTCATAGCTTCAGAGGGATAAGAATTTATCATGGTAGGAATGCATGGCGACAAGAAGCAGGTGACTGAGAGATCAGATTCTCTCAACCTTAAACAACCTCAAAGAGGGAACACCCAGGAAGTGTGTCAAATATGTAAAGTCTGAAAGCTTGTTTCCAATGGTATATTTTTTCTTGAAAGGTTGAATCTCCCTACAACTTCCCCCAAAACAGCACCTCTAATCAGGGACCAAGTATTCAAATACAGCGGGGGACAGTCTACATTCAGAACTTTATAGTGCCCAATTCTTAAGATATTCCTATGTTTGTGTCTATTATTTATGCAGACTCTATTCTTTGAGGTCTGTCAGTAGGGATAGCCAACACTGACAACATGATATCATCATTCATAGAATGCATACATACTTAAATAGCTAGGGCTTCTCTGTTCTTTATACTCAGACCAAGGAAACATTAGTTGCGTTACATGATTATGAACTTTCAGTGATAGCTACTTTATCCTAAAATGCATAGTATAGCCTTGAATAACAATAAATTGTAGTTTACTTCAGCTGACGTTAGAATCTTGTGATGGTCTGGAATGAGTAATAAATCCTGGTGTGCCCATGGATACCATACAGTCTTTAATTTCCAGATCTAAGCCTTGCTTTTGAGATGGTTTAAACATCTGGCACAGTTTCTCTTTCTTCCTGAGTATGTTGGTATAAATGTGAAACAGCTTTGTCATTGAGCTTTTTCGCCTTGAATCTTTATCCACTGGCTAGACCAATAAAGAGTGACGTGATGACTGTCCGTGGAAGTTAGGTTACTTGGTTGGACTTCATGAAGCCATGTGTTTCTATAATCAAACTAACTGCAGAATTCTAGACAACATTGGAATTACAGTTGTTTCCCCATTTATCTTTGCATATACAGTTATCCATTCATTCTTATTCTATTGTTGGGATTAGTTAGGCTAGCACATGTTAAGTGATATATTTAGTTTTTAAGAATGTTATATTTTAGCAATAGTGTGAGTACCTTATCGGTCTTTTTTTTTTTTAGTTGTTTTTGTGAAGTGTTGCATGTGTGTCTGTGGGTATAGGTACATCTGCATGTATACATGTAGTGGCCAGTGTGTCACCCTCAAGAATATCATTCACCTCCTTTAAAACAGGTTTCACATTGGTTTGGTTCACCAATTAAGCAAGGCTGGCTGGCCAGTGAGCTCCACTGATTTTCCTGCCTCTGCCTTCTTAGCACTGGGATTAGAAGTATGTACCACAACACCTATCTTTTTATGTGTGTGCCAGAAATTGAACGCGGGTCCTCAGCTTGCATAACAAGCACTTTACTGACTAGCTATCTCCCTGGTCCAATGAAAATATTGTGTAATTGTGGCTAAACATTGTGGGCCGTGGGGTAGTGCAGTGCACGGGAGTGAAACCAGGACCTTGAACATCTTAGCCTTGTTCTGCCATTGGAGCGCATGGGATGAAGTCCTTACACTTCTAAGAGCTCTTACTTAGTCTTGACATCTGCAGCACAACTGTATGCGACAGGTCTGTTAACTCATGATGGTGTTATGTGCAAACTTTAAATGGGCTCCCTACAGCTTGGCACAGTGCTTTGAGCCTGTAGACAGGAAGATCATTTGAACTCAGTAGTTCGAGGCCATCCCTGGAAATGTAGGAAGACCCAGTCTCAAAATAAAGCATGAGGAGAGCTCACACTATTTTTCGAGAAGCAGGTCTTGTTCTCTAGGTTTCACTTTCTTACTTACTATGAACCAGTTCGGAATGCAGCTCTAAACAGGGCCTAGTAATTTAAGAGAGAAGCAGCTAATATGAAATCATTTTTATTTCCATTTCAATTCTAAAACTTGTTCCAGGGCCATGTTCCAGGGTTTATCACAGAGGCTGTGACTGCTACTTATAGTGGCACTTCTGGCTCGCTGTGCCCTCTGCCCCTTCCTGGGAGCTCTGTTGGACCAGCAGCAGAAGGAGCCGAGTACAAGATTGTCTGCCAGGTGGTCAGTGCAGGGCTCTTAAGGGAAAGGAAATAGTAAGAGGAGTCTCAGAGGCACTCTCTGTCCAGACCTGAGGAAACAAAGTCTTTTTAAAACAAAGCATAATTATACCACCTACTGGGGAATAAGAAACTGCTAAAAGTGAGGGGGAAAAAATGACAATTTAAATTGAAGTCCAGGAAAACCGTGAAGTCTAATGTGTTTCAACTCCTTTCTCCTCTAAAGTCCACTGTTCCTTTTTCCTCCTCCATCTCCAGAGTCCACTAGTGATTATGATGGATGGTGGCAAAGGAAGGTGACTTTAGACAGAGTGTGCATAAGTTAGAGTTCATGATGTCTTTTTATAAGAATTATAAACGTTTTTGAAAACATACTGTTATGCTTTATTAAGAAAATAATGATTTTTTTTAAAAAAATCTGAATTTAGTCTGTTTTCAGTAAAAATAGGGCTATAACTACCAAATTAAGCAACCCCACACTGGTTTGTTTCTATGTATAAAACTTATACATATTTAAAATAAAGCCAGAAAAAGCAGAACTAGTATCTTGGCATTGGCTAAGTAGAGCTGTTGTGTCCAGGACCCAGAAAGCTTGATTTCTGGAAATGAATTTGCATAAGATATATTTCTTGTTTTGCTCTGTAAAATTACACATTAAATGTTGCTGACCTCTAACATAGTCGCAAGAGATGTCATTTATAATGATCACAGAAGAATAAACAGAGGTGCGGAGACAGGTGGGAAAGTAGGCAAAACCCTAAATTCTTGCCATCTGGTTCTAATGTGGCACATCCTTAAAGAACTTTGGCATACCAGAATGATTAAAGGATTTAAACAGTGAATTAAAGCACCAAGAAACAAAACCCTACAACCAAATAAGAGTCAACTGTATTTTAAAATGGAATTAATACAGATTGCCTTGGTTCAAATACTTTGAAACAGTTAACAGTAAAAGTTTTGTGTAGCCTTGGAGATAAAAAGGGCAGTCTAAGCAGGGAGGGCTCCTAAAGACCCTGGTCCCAAACGCGCTAACTGTATGTGGCCGCACAGGGAAATGCATAGTCTTCAGGGCAAAGAAATTTTAATTGACTTATTTTGGCAATGAGAATCACACAACTTACCATTAATAACTCAACTTTAACAATATTTGCTCATTGCTTTGGATTATGACTGTTCAAGAAGTACTATTTTCAAACACTAATTAATCATTTTAGATAAACTTTTAAAAAATGCATTTATGGCTTCAATGAGTATGACTGTTTATTACATTTTTCTTATAAAAGCTGAACTGTTTTATGTACTCTTTATGGAAACAGTGCACCATCATAAATTAGAAGATGCAACTGTTTTAGGTATTTTACGGGGCCTGGGCTTGCCTGCCAGCTGTGCAGCAGTTTCAGACTTCTCAGTATAACATATAAAAAGCTGGATGCGCACTGCAAGTGTGTGGACTGGACTTGCCAAGCCAGGATGGTGTGACTCAACTTTCCCAGAAGCAAGCCAGACCAAATGCAGTGAGTCAATAGTTAGCTGCGCCTGGGTTTTTATTACAGCTGGGAAAGCCAATTCCATTTGTGACAGTTGTTTTCTGACTGTTAACAAACACTACAGTGCTTTGCTTGGATTCTACGGGCTGTGAACCAATTAGGACCTTTCTTTTGAGGATCTAAGGACAGAGTAATGTGTCATTTGGTTTGTGATAAAAATCAGTTAAAACACAAGTCAAAAATGGAAGTATTTAAATTTCATTACTTATTTGTGTGATTAGCGTTGAGTTTCCAGTGTTAGGAACTGAGTTAGGGTTTCTGAGGCAGCTTACCATATACCTTGTTTGTTGATAGGAGTCCTTTTTGGGTTGTTTTGTTTGCTCTTGGTGTTTTTGTTTGTTTTTTTGTTTTTTTGGTGACAGGGTCTTACTTTGTAGCTCTGGCTGTTCTGGACACACTCTGTAGACCAGGCTGGCCTCAAACTCAGAGATCTGCCTGCCTCTACCTCTTGAATGCTGGAATTAGAGGCAAGCTCTACCACACCCTGCCCTAACCAGCAGAATCCTATGGTGCTCTTGGAGAGTAATCAAATAACATTATAGTTATGAGCTGGATTTAATTCATTCCTTTTCAGTTCCTGTGAGACTTAAGCTCTGCCAGGAGCTCATCAGTGACACTTGACACAGTTTCTGAAGTAGGATGCATCCTCAGAGGTGTATAACATGGTGTAATTCATGTTTATTTTATCTCAAATTTTTCATTTATATACATTTTATATGACCCTATACTTATATATAATTATAAGATACCATCACATAGAGTATTCATTACTAATGTTCTTTATAATTTGTAAATAAGTTTTGAGGGTAGATGTGCAAATAACTTGTGTGCTATAAATATACTGCCCAAGTAGTTTTATATTGTTGCTCAATAAACATTCATTTCTTTCTCCTTTGACTTTTACCCTTGGCAGAAAAGCAAACATTTAAGACCATGATTTGTGGCAATGTGAGTAAATTATAGCCAATTCCAGAGCTTGGCCTATCTCGTTTTGACAGCTTCTTCTATTTGGTCCCATAAGTTGCCATATATATATTTTAATCATACAAGCTTATTAAAACATTGACACAAACAAAAAACCGACTTGTTATTATGTTAGAAATAAGAAGTTGCTCATGCATTAAGGTCTTGACATACAGGAAGTTTGAATGAATACGTAGAAAGGTTCCAAGCTATTAAAATGTCCTGCATCCTGATTTATTCACCTATCGGACCTATAATTCTGAAAGTGGGCAAAGCAGCTTTGTATCCAGGACCCATGTGGCTTCCTACAGAGGCATTAAAGCAAGGCTGGAATTACTCTTTCTTACAGTGCAGCCGTCTGGCTGACATGACAGTCCTCTACTGAGATCCTCTGAGTTTTTAGGCCTGTTTTGTCTATTTTTATGAAGGCAGAAATTTTTCATTGGTTAAAAAAAAAACCCTGCAATTGAAGAAACACTGTTGTTCTGTCTTTTGAGATGGGTTCAGTTCTTCTGTACTTCTGACTATAAATATGACTCTTCAGTCTTTATTTTTCAGCTTAGACTCTGTTTCAGGCTTCTTATCATGTAATTTCTAAGGTTTCTTTCCTTGCAAGGAGAGAGACAGTATGCTTTTGGAATACTGAGGTGATTTTGAACTATTGTGTGCTCTCTTCCTGAGTGCGTTTGTTTTCCATACGTGAGGTTTTGCTTTAAAATGCTTTCGTAAAAATGTTAGTAGCATAATAGTGTTATGCTGTGTATTTATCAGGAGCATGCTGGAAAGGACAGCATTCACTGCCGCCAACAAAACGAGTCAGACCTGGAAATTGTGAAACAGTGAACATTTTAACATTTCATCCAAATGTATAGGTTATAAGGACTATTCTTTGACTTATCTTTTATAACTTAGTAGTAGTAGTTGGCAATCTACACACACACACACACACACACACACACACACACACACACACACACA
>JADRCG010010010.1:1306546-1324546 GCA_019844195.1 Rhabdomys dilectus | reverse complement strand
ACACACACACACACACACACACACACACACACACACACACACACACACACATACAGTTGGCATGTTTCCTTTTAAAAAGTAATGTTCATTTATAAAAACCTGAACATTTCAATCTTGGAATTCCTTTCCAAATGTGGAATTAGTTTTGCACTTGCTTTGCAAAATGTCACTGGCTTCCATTTTTCACATCAGTGCTATGCTTTCTGTTTTCTTTCAGGTATTTAAACCACGTCAGGGCTGCATCTCCACAGGATCTTGCTGGTGGCTATACTTCTTCTCTTGCTTGTCACAGAGCGCTACAGGATGCATTCAGTGGGCTTTTCTGGCAGCCCAGATAACCTGTATTTTCTCATTTATAAGATCTGGATCTTGGAGGCGAACCAAGGAGTTTGAAAGTGAAGAGATTTGTAAAGTCCCAGCCCACACAGCTGCACAGTACACCACTGCTGGCTGCTGTGTTCAGGGCTTTACGGCAGTCTGGACCAAGCTGAGAAATGTGCTGCATATAGATTCATGGAAAAGATTTAGTTTTTACTTCTATTCTTCAGACAGGGATTGAAGCATTGAACCTCATCTGACAGGAAAGACATAAATGATTTGCCTATGTATGGAGTTGACTTACACATTTTTTAGAAAAAAAATAAAGCTTAACTTTATGGTACATTTTGTGGGTTTTTTTTCTTCTTCTTCTTATTGTGTTCTTCTGGAACATATTTCCAAATGCCTTTATAACATTCAGTATTATTATCCAAGTCTATATTTTCCCCATAAAACTTCTTTTTCTAATGTTTTATGAGTAATGGTCCAGACAAGTGGATATGTTTCATCGTAGCAGCAGCTGTGTCAAGAAAAGCCCGACCCGTGATGTGGCCCTTCCTCAGCAGTAAGAGTCAGTAAGTGTCTCAGGGACTGTTTTGAGCCGTGCAAAGTGAGGCAAGCCTAATATGGTTCCCAGCTGTGAGCCACACTCAGGATAAGCCAGAGCATGTCATTAACCTGTTTCCATGGCAGATTCAAAGAAGTGAGCTAACTAAACTTACTACATCAATGGCACCGTTCACTGCCCATGTGAGCTCATTTTATGATGAGATGTTGAGACTGGAAAGGGTGCCATGTAAGTGAAATTTCTCTGCATAAATTATAGACTGATGAAGTTTTCCACCAAAGCTTCAAGGGTTTTACTGTGCTCATGGTTTTGTTTAGTTTGGGTGTGGGTTGGACAGATGCATGAGCATCCCAGCCTGTGTGAGTCTGTCACATAGGCCCCTGGGTATGGAACATAGGCCTTTCCAGGAAATTAAAGGATTGTCTATCAACTTCTATCACAACAGATGTTAATTTTATGGGCGTGGAGTTAAATGAATCAAGTCTTTGGTTCTGTTAGCATTAATAGTCATATGTAACAGTACCACCGTCCCTGAGTGGGGTCCATGTCAGTGCAGCTTGTGGAACCAAACTTCTTTGCTAGAAGTCACAACACTTCTCATCTTTGATAAATGAGAAAACCAAGGAGTTGAATAAGCCAAGCTTATATATGTAAATTAGTGGAAAGCTAAAATTAGATAAAGTTACTTCTTAATTTAAATCCATTCTGGAGTGAGCGTGTCATCTTCCGTCTATTGGGTTTTTGCTAATTGATAGTTCATGCTTTACGTCCACTCTATAAATCTGATGAAAAAGTGATGGCAGTGAGCCTACAGGTAGGGCTTTGCTGCACTCGTGCGCAGAGATCAATAGACCTACAGTTCATAAACTAATTAATAAAATTCACTCTCTGGTTTGCGTCTGACTTGGAAATCTTTACCTGACTCTGTTGGGTTAAATGAAGTGAAGAAAGCGTGTCGGTGAGAATGGGACATTCAGAACTGAAGCTTGTTCTTCTCACCCTCCCAGCGATGTCCTCCTAGAGACAGCGTGTGCAAGTCTTTCATCTACATCTACAGTGTCTGTCCTGTCTCACTAGTACAGAAGTAGCCATTGTATGACTTCTGTGCTAGGCACGGTGCTTCATGCTTCTTGTGTTTTCCAATCCTGTCATCATCTCCCCTGTTCTAGCAGATAGAGGCGTACAGTAAAAGTATCAGAGCCACAATTCAAGCCCAAGTGACAAGGCTCCGGAGGCCATTCTCTAAAGGTGACTGAAATAGTGGCCATGCCAAAGCCAGGTCTTGGTAATCCCATTTCAGAAAGACCACCAGGAAGTTTTGCAGAGCACGGGTCTAACTCTGGGATATAATAACGTTCATCAGGCAATCTCACTGATGTCCTGAGAGTTCTCAAATTCATTACATAGAAAATAAAATCTTTTATAAATAAGTAAATTGTGGCTTTAAGCAAACAGTGAGGGTCTCATAGTTTAAACACTGTATATCAGTGAGCTTCCCAGCTCAGATTTTCTACTGGATTCATCAAAAATCCGTGTTCTAGGAATCATTGGTTAAGGTTAGGGTGGTCCTAGGCTTAAGTCATCAGTTCAGTACTTAAACTCTACATGAAAGAGGAGGGAGCAGCTCAGCGTTCATAATAGCACATAAGTATTCTTCATTTATAGTCCTATTGTTTATATATTACAGGGTGACTACATGGAAACCGTGTTTACCACTGTATGTAGAGTGATAACCTCCATCGTTTGTGCCTCACAACCTGTATCAGTGTATATTACTTGGGTTGTTTCAGAACAAATTGTGTATAGACACTTTTAGACAGAAAAACAGGGCCTTAGCTCATCACTTCCCTGTGCTTGTTGCCGTCTTACCTACATCTTCCCTTCCACAGCCCTGCTTCCCACCACTGCCACTGATGGTCTCACTCGTTTGCCTTTGCCTGCCATGCAGTGTTCTAGGTCAGAGGTCACCTAGTGGATATTTTAGGCCTTTCAGGCCAAGTAACAAACTTAAGAGCACTATGTGAAACTTACATCATGAGATTAAGCAACTTGTCATAATCTTATTGATTAAAGGTAAGATGTAATTAAGCACAATTTTTATGATAATGTCTGTAATTGAGTTCTGGTTGTTTATTTAATAGTCAAATTCTGCCAAATATTGGCCTCAGTCCATAAACATATGATATTAAACATGGTGGTTAGTTTTCATTGTCGTCAGCTTGACAACCTAGAATCAGTCACCCAGGGAGAGTGTCAGTCTGTCTATACTGAGTTGGCCTGTGGCGTGTTTGTGGAGGGAAGTCCCAGCCGGCTGTGGGCTGCACCGTTGCCAAGGTAGGCGTCCTGAGCTAAGTGAAGAAATCAGGCTCAGTGTGAGCAAGTATACATCTGCATTTCCTTCTGCTCTGATGCAGGATGTGTCAGCTAGCTACCTGAAGTTCCTGCCCTGACTTCTTCACAGTGATACACTGTGTTCTCAAAGTGTTAGCTGAAATAAACCCCTCTCCCTGAAGTTGCTCTCTGCCATAGCAATGGGTGTAACGAGAACATTAACCAAGCATATTCATAACTTGGAAGACATTTAAAAGTGTATTTTAATTCTTTGGGAAATTCACATAATACATTTTGATCATATTTACCTCATTACTCTTCCCAGATCCACTTCCTGTCTCCTCACCCCTCCTAAGTAAGTTTGTATCTTTTGTGATAACCTACCACATCCAGTTTCTGTTAGCCATATATTCCTGGGTGTGGTATCGTCCACTGGAGCATGATTGACATACCAGGGGGCTCATCCCTTAAAAGCCACCCTCTCCCAGAAGCTACCCATGTCAATAGCTCCTTGGCTAGGGGTGGAACCCATTATGCTATGCCTTCCGTCTTAGGATGTTTACTAGCTTTATCTTATATAGGCAAACACACATGCTATGAGTTTATGAGTGCAGTGGTCCTGTCATTTTCAGAGCACTTTCCGAAACTTTACATTGTTTCTGCTACATGGTATTTGCAGTGGAGCTCGGTGATTAGGCAGTAGGAGGTGGAGCTGGGAGAAGATAGGAAGGGGAGGGGAGAGGGAGCAGCCATGGAGAACCACGGATGGGTCCAAAGCTGTCTTGGGTAGCAACTTCTATCAAAAGATTAGATATTGGTTAACAACTCTAATTGTGTGGGCAGCTTGTTGATTGAGCATTTCTAAATATATAAATCCTTTAGATAATCATTAAGCTTTAAGAGTCTCATTTCTACTGGGTGCAGATATTGTCTGAGGTTCGGCCAAGCTTTGGGGATTCAGTGTGGTGGATTGTCAGAGCCATTCCCCACGCTGGCATCTTATGGGTGCCAAGGCCTATGCATCTAGCTAGCCGGAGCCCAGGTCAGAGCCAAGGAGCAGCGGGAACATGGTGGCTGCCCAGGAACAAGCCAGACTGAGCACCATTTTCAAAATATCACACCAACAGGGTTCTGCTTTATTTGCCATCCATTACACAAAGAAACTTTTGTGCTGATATCTGAGAGCTATGGGTATAGAGTTTAGAGGACATTTGATGTCTGTTTAGCAGAATAATAATAGGTTTACCCCTTGATGCTGGTGAATTCCCTAACTGGTTCTTAGATATATAGTGCCAAATAAGCCTTTCCCTCCTATGGAGCAGGCCTTAACCCCAGTCGGGAAGTTGTTAGTTATCCCTATTACCATTCATGCCACCATCACCTTTTGAGTATCTTACCAGCCTGCTCACTATTGTTTCCTTCTGAGTAGAACTATTGACATCCCCCCACACCTACAGCAGCCTAGGCCGCATCATCTGGTGCTATGAAAGCTCGTCAGGAGGAAGCTTCCTGCCATCAAGTACATTTCTCCATGTCTTAAGACAAAAGTAGGTGCTATCTCTAGCAATAGAGCCTTATCATTAAGTTCTGGTCAGCAAAGGCAAAGCCTCTATTTTTAGGAGTCTCTAGCACACCTCTGATCAGCAACTTGAGGAGAGGTGTCCCACACCTGGGACTGCGATTTTATTCGGCAACCCTGGCTTCTGGGAGGAGTAGGAAGCCATTTTTGAGAGGATTAGATTATTTTCCTCATTTGTCATTACAGAGCACATGAATAGGTTCTAATTTTATTGGTGGAAGTACCTTAACTTCAGTAAATAGTTTGATAAGGAAGCATTCCCTTGGCACTTGCACTAATACCCCAAAGAGAGCTACTGGGAATTTGTGTGAGGATAGAAATGTTTTAATTTTTGATAGAGTGAAGTGTACAAATAGGATGTTTTGATTCAGATGTCAGCTGTATGAATGATTCCACTCTGGCTGTGTTACATTAAAGGTCCTTCATACTCTAGACCAGTGTGTCCAGACCCGGCCTGGGATGTCATTTCCTTATGCCTCGTCTACATGATTTAATTTCGTATTACTTTTACAGAGAAGTTACGTAATTACATTCTTCCACTAATAACTATAAAGGTAGTTAAATGCCTTCCAGGTTAAGCAGAACAGAATTACTTTGTCTTCAACAACTATCTTTGTAAGGGACAGACACTGTTAAAAGTACATTTATCTAATAAAAATCGAAATAACTTGAATTATAAAATCCTTACATAATTTTCTAAGTTTATTAATTTGTTCACTTATTCTGTGCATGTGTATGCATGAGTACTTTGGTGCATGTATGAGATAAGAAGAAAACTTTCAGGAGTTTCTTCTTTTCCACGTTGGTACCAGGGCAAGCTCAGGCCATCAGTCTTGGCAGCAAGTACCTTTACCCGCTGAGCCACCTGACTGGCTCATGCCAACTCTGTTTTAAAATTATGCCAAATAATAGTGTTGCACGCCTGAAATTCCAACAGCGGGGAGGCCAAAGCAGAGAACTGAGTTCCAAGCCCTGAGTTACACAGATGCTGCCACAAAAATAATAACGACAAAGGAAAGGGAGAGCGGATGGAGACATAAACCAGTCTATACCCTAGACAGGTCCATCTTAGTTCAGTTCACTTCAGTAACGTTCCTTTACAAGAGGAAATCATAAGGGCTTATAACAAATAATCTGGGTGTTAAAGTTTACAATATCTTACACATTGTACTTCTTTATATAAAGTCTACTGGGGAGATGAAGAAAACATTTCAACTAAGAATCTGATGCAATCTGTGGTTCTCCTGAGAAGGAATCACCCGTTGTCTTCTGCCGTTTAAGAGGTGGCTCTTGGTCATTCTCTGTAACAAATTCAGAAAACCCATTTTAGAGCATTTTTAACAGTTGCTTACACTTCTTTAGAAAAGATTTTAAGATTTGTTTTTATTCATTCAACTTAATGATTCTTGCTATGGATTTATTGTTTTAGTAAAACAAGCCTTCTATTCGACTAAACCACATTCCTTGCTAAAAGTTCAAATATTCTAAACTAAGTGGCAAGGAGGGTCACAAACAAAATGATTGGAACTAGATTGATTTCCCGACTTACAAATGCACACACCCCACAAGCCACATTAAGGGTAGTCTACTCCACATTTCATTGTGAAGAACTCACGTGGACTGAGGGCTTGGTTCCTGAAGAGTGTAGCGGTGGGAATCTGGAAGGTGATGCACAGCATCTCCTTGTTAGGGGCCACATTCCTTACGAGGTGGACTGAACTTCTGGCCTCCAAGGAAACGCCCAGCGCAGCTTCTGCCCGCTGCCGAGCATCCTTAGCAGGATCGCTGTCTTTGGAGAAGCAGTAACAGTGCACGGTGGGGAGGAGCTCCATGCTGCACGGCTGCCCATCCAAAAGTGACCGGAAAACACTGAGAAACTCTATGGCCTTAGCTGGCAAGTTCATGACAATGTGGACAGAGGGTTTTGCTTCAGTTGACAGTCCTAGCCGAAGCATTAACTCTTCTCTGACTGGCCCTTGGAGGAAGTCTTTTCCATCCATGTTAAAGACTTTCACTTTCTGGTCAACTTTATTCAGCTTACAGTTGTGCAACAGCCATTTATGGGACTCAGGATTGAGATCGTTGGCAAACACTGTGCAGTTTTTCCTTGCGGCTGGAATGGCAAAGGGCCCAACCCCAGCAAAAACATCGAATAAGACATCTCCAGGACTGAGAAGTTCAGTGATCCGGCCGTGTTCAGTAGAGAGACGAGGATTCCAGTAGACTTTAGAGAAATCAAACTCATATGTGTAGTTGTTTTCTCGAACCTAAAAAGGGTATCATGTTTTTAGTTAATCTTATTGGATTTAAAATCTGTCCTCAGAAACTGGGTAGGTTATGTACACAGAGAGCATACATGTATCATGGGAGCAAATAACTTCATTTAAAAACATTTTGATTAGAATCCTGGTGTTTATACCATTTCTGGGGCCAGTAAGTATCTTGCATTCACCTTTTTCCATGAGAAAAGTCAGCTCTCCAAAGTCAAACAGTTGTTCACATTTTAAAGGGTCTTAAAGCTGATTCCAACTCATATAAAGAGTTTTGCAGAGAGGCCAACTAACTGGCTTCATGTCACCATATAAAGAAAAAACAACAGGAATCATCTGAACCCTACTGTAGACACTTCCACACAACAAGCAAGAGCCCCTTCACAGCATTCAGGTTGCAAAAGGGAGACATGATCGAAGCATCATTAGAATTTGAGATAATCTATGGTTTTAGACAATTACTAAAATTTTGCACATTTCATGTCTATAAATTAGACATATCAAGCCTCTCATTTTATGAACAAAGAATCAAAGACCAGAAAGTTCCTAACTTATGAACAAAGAATCAAAGACCAGAAAGCTCCTAACTTATACAAATCTGATGCATCTTTCTTCTGTTTCCTGGGGCCTTAATTTCATTTAGGTATATGTCTCCCCTCTGACTAAACAGGATGCTCAGGCCAGTGCTGGAAATGTTTAAGTTTCTGCCCTGAAAGTGCCCCAGGAATAACCTGGCAGGTGAAGTGTTTCAAGAACATTTTGCACACTGTTCCATTGGCTTGTTCTATCACTTAACTGTCTACGGGCAATTTATTTCAATACATAGGGAGCTAAAACTCTTTACTGAAGGACTGTTCCAATATATCACTTTAGCAGAATTCAACCACATCCTCTTAGAGTCTCTGTGAAGATGTCAGTTGCTCAGAGTCGCACACGACACTTCACCATATTATGAGTGCGCGCTGTCCTGCTTCTAAGCATCAGTCTGCGGTTCACGTGGAGTTGCAAACAGTGTGGTACCTTGGTCAGCATGTTCTCCTCTCCACACAGAACTTCCATTTGGAAATTTCGGTAAGTGTTGTCAATGTTGCTGGTTTTGTTTACTGCTGAGGTGATTCCTGGGTTTTTGTCAACCATAACTTGGCCTAAAAGGTGAAAAAAATCACGATTTAACATAAACGAATTATATTTTCTTTTGGTTTACAAATAAAAACTGTATTTGTTATTTATAATACTGCCCATAATTCTAAAGTCAAAGTACATATGGAAAATTTATGGGTACCTTTAAAAAAAATTTTGAGGATTTGTGGTCTATTGTTTTTCCACATTTTCCTTAAATATTCTAAAATAAAAGCAAATGGGTTGACCATATGACACTGACAATGGAATGAGAATCTATGAGGACGCTGGCAGCAAATGGCCTCAGAAACACTAGCAAAGAAAGCCATATGCTTGCCGGCTCCATAGCCAGGGGTTCTTTTGTTGTGGGTCTGAAGCAAATGCCTACAGTTTAGAAATGTGTATCAGCAAGCAATGTTTACAGCCGAGGACACATGGGTTCTTCAGAGGCTGACGTAAATGAAAAATGTTCTACTTAAATTGATCTGTTAGTCAAACACTTATCATAGCAGAAGGGTTACAAAGACAATAATATACATCAGAACTGACTCACTGTAACTGTGTCTTTTTTGTCAACACTTGGGAATTTTAGAGATCTATGTTCTCACTTTATAAGGAAAGAACATAATCTTTAAGTTAGTAAAATGCACTGAATATAAATCCGCTGAAATACAATGAGATCATCAGAATTCAGAATATGTAAAATAACCAATGGCTGCCTTATTGTGTTCTGCTTATCATTATCTGAACTCAATTAAAACTTTTTGAAGTTATGAACCCCCTCCCACAACTCCTCCTGGACGCACTCGCACCCAACCGACTCAACTGTGTCCCACCTGTCAAGTCCCTACTCAACTGTGTCCCACCTGTCAAGTCCAGTGTTTGCGGCCCATATACTCATGGATGGGTTGCCTTTCACTAACTTCTAAGATATAAAAGTTAGTTTCAAATGAAAATGTAGGACATTAACAGCAATTCTATAATTCCATAGGAAAGCCTTAGGACTTTGGACTTCCTTGGTAAGCCCATTGAGCCATGTCCCCAGAGAGAAATGTTTCACTTTTAACCCTTGCACACCACCACCATTTTATGAGAAACATAAAGTTTTGAGTCAAAGTAGGCAGGTGCTATGTGAAAGCCCACGTCTGACCCTGAGCTGAGTCCCCACCCGAAGGTCACCACTGTGCAGTATTAATGTCTTTTGTCAATAAAAAGAGAGGAAGCAGAATGGCATCATCAAGTCTAATCGATGCAAAATACTGAATGCTACATTTTAAAGCTGGGAATAATTATCACACATTTTGAAAATTACTCTTTTTAAAGAGTAACCTACAGAATGCATGTACAACAAATATTTATATAAAATGTGACTCTGATTATCCTTCCAGCCAAAGAATAAAGGCCTTGGGTTTCCCTGGAGCTACAATAGTAGGGTGTACATAGCAGTTTCTAAAAGGCTAGGAGCACTTTAAAAATTTTTAAAGTGCTTAATATAAAGAAGCAGCTTAATTAGCTAAATTACTAGCTAAGTTGCTAGTATTGTATATTTGACTCTGAAACACCAAATTTCAAAACCTCGTACTGACCGTTGTCCCAAAGGCCTAATGGCTTTTTGGACCAAAAGGATTTTGTTCAATATAACAAAGAGGTTGGTGTGTGTGTGTGTCTGTGTGTGTGTCTGTGTGTGTGTGTGTGTAGAGGCCCAAAGTCTCTGCCAACACTGTGACAACAAAGAAGATATTCCAAAATGCTTTTCAAAAAGGGGGAAGGTGCTTATGATTTGGTTTCAAGTAAAAACTAACCTACCCTGCTTCTTTAAATTAGCATTTTAAAATAAAAAGATACGCACTAAAATTAGAATGTCATTTTTTTTCCAGAATGTGAATCTGACTATAATCCACCTACCAATTAAATGCTTGAACGGCAGCTGATGATCTCGGAGATTCAGGTGTGCGATATGTCCAACCCTGCTGAATCCAGAGGTCACATCTTGACCCTCAGGAAGCACAGCTCTCAAAATCTCTTCTGACTTAAAATTTTCATATGTGAGTTCCAGGTTGTACTGGGATAACTGTGGGCTGACATCAAGATCTTTTAAAACACTGAGCTCTGCTTGGTCAAAGGAATCAGCAGAAAGCATCCTGTGAGGGTCCAGCATGACCAGCCTGCTGTCTTCATCCCCGGGGTCCTCGATCACTCGCTTTATGCCCGGGCGCTGCAGGGCTATTCTCCTGAGGGCTCGCATTAATCTGTTGATCACTTCTTTCCTTGCTTTGAGCACAGGGATGGACACTGTCTTTTTAAACGCTGTTCTATCAAGTTCTGTCATTCCCCTAACACCAGAGGGTGGTGAAAATAATTCACTATCTCTCATGCCTGCTTCTATTTCTGGCATTGCTGAGAATCCTTGTCTTTGGCCCAACCAAAAAATAGGAGGTGCTTTCCTAAGTCTCGGTACCAGTGTCTTCCTTGTCAGTGTAAACAGTGATATTGGTTCACTGGGGTGACACCATTCTGCTTGCAGAAGTCTTCTTGAGAATTCAAATGGCTTCCATAAGATTCTAGGGAAAATATCCAAAAAAACAAAACAAAAAAAAAACCACCATCAAGCTACATGTGAGCACGTTCACAATGGCTTTTGAGAATGAAAATATAAAGTCTTTTCCCCTCAAGTCACCTGCTAAGTGCTGACAAAAGGTTTAGGTGGCAAGGGAGGGCAGTCTCTCTTGCCCTGAATGGCCAGAATGATCACTGTTCCCAGAAAACAATGCATTTGCATCTTCAGTCTGTTTGTCCCTAGAACAGAAAGATTAGTGGTCTAGTAGCCTCCATGTACCCAAAGAACTCTGCTCACAATTTCCTACGGAACACACAGGATAGGAAGTATGAAATTTGAGTTAAGGGGCATCTCTAAATGAAATGATCACTATATATGATGCCACCAATGGCAATATCTACTAGGACATTTTTATGGGATCTTCTTATTTATTTTTCCAGGTTGTTGTATCTGAAGCTGTGTTATGAAGTTTGTAAGCTAAGGGGTAGGTAGGTTAATCACCCAAAATTATGTGGCTACTAAGTGGCTCAGTGAGGCTTAAGGTCTAAAATGTGGCTCACTGGTAGAAAGCTTGCCTAGCATGCATTAGGCCTTGGGGTCATCACCAGCATCACACAGTATCAGGCATGGTGGCGCCTACCTATAATCTCAGCATGAGGAAACAGAGAGGAGGATTAGAAGTTCAAGGCCAGCCTGGGATGAATCTGAGACCAGACCTCAAAAAACAAAAATCTTGGTTAATAACCTTAAAGTTGGGGATACAGCTTAGTCGGAAGAGTGGGTACTTAAAACACACCATGCAAATTCATGGGTTTTCAGCACTACATAACCTGGGCATGGCGGTGCAGGCACTCAGAAAGCAGATCAGAAGTTAAGCTCATCCTCCAGCCTCGCCTGGACCAGAGATTTGTCCCGTCCCACATGATCTCAGTGTACTGTTAGGATGGCTTTCATACCGCACTGCTATATGCCATGCCTATATCTAAAAGCTTTAGCATTTTGATAACAAAGTTTTACTGTGTTGCTTCAAGCACAGTACTAGTGATTCATTTCATCTTTTAAAATACCAAGTAAATGGTAAAGGATCCCGCTACAGAACCCTATAATATACAACAATGAAGTTTGGGTTCACACAAGTATTTAATGAACTAGCACTGAGTGCTAGTTTACTGACACTGTGTAAATGTAGGTGTCTGTTTTCCATTTGTAAAATGTGGATAAAAACCATGAAAAGATTTTTGTGGTACTGGGAACCTAATCCTGGGCATTACTCATGCTAGCCAATCCTTCTACCACTGAGCTACACCAGTCCTCACCATGCGTTTGACCAACCCCCTTACCAAGGGCTCGGGCCTTGGCTTAGCGGCCGGTGGACAATGAGATGAATGGACTGGTGGCCTTTTTGCGCTCCTTGGGCGAGAAAGGAGAGTACGGGTCCCGCCGCAGTACCGTCGGGTCTTTTGCATCACTCGGGACACTACACCCCTCCTCCCCCAACCAGCTGCAGCTTTCCAGGTCCACCGTCAGCCGAGGCCGGCTTAAGACCCGAACCCTCACCTCATGCTCTGGTGCAGCTCGGAAATGGGTCTTCTACAGGTGGTGATGTCATCACTGTTGGCCACGGCCACGGAGGCCGTGTACAGTCAGACTCTAAGGACTCTTCCTCTCTTCCGGGCTGCGATTTGCTACGGTATCCCGGAAGGGCCAAGCATGTAGCTCCGCCCCTGAAGCCGCTCTGCCCCGGCGCTTTCGGGATAGGGGAAGCGGCTCGCTGATTTACTTGGCTGTTGGTCACGGAGCACCATGCAGGCGTCCCGGGACAGCATCCAAGCCGAGCCAGGCTGGTACGTCTCTGCCCAGCAGCCGGAGGAGGCTGTGGCTGCAGAAGAGTGGAGTCCGTTGCTAAGCAACGTAAGTGGGCTTCGCTGGCTACGCAAGGCTGTTGCGCTTCGGCATCATCCAGAGCTTGCAAGAGTCTAGGTCTGGAGGGGACTGACCCTGGGGTGGGGCCCGAACCACTGACCTCAGCCGAGTTTGGAATGTGGCAGCAGCATGGAGCACTCAGTCAGTTGTGAGGCTTGGAACACCGACGGGATGAGCCAGAGTTTTGTGACTCACCGTTGTTTTGTGTCTTTGTCGCTTCTGTTTTCTGTAGCCTTATGAGGTCTTTGTAAGAACATCACAAGGTGTTTCTTCTCTGGATTTAATCATGGGGCAAAGGGAAATGTGAGCTGTATTTTAATACAGAAGTCCCAATAAGTGAAGATGAAGAGAGGTCTCTGGTAATGTGCACATAGCTCGTCCTTAACCTAAAACCGGTGTAGTGGGCTGTGTGTGTCCCGGAGGCCTCTACACCCTCTTGGATCCTGAATGTCCAGCCTTGGGCCTGCTAGAAAAGCGCCCTAACTCAGAGCTGCTTTCAAATCCTAGCCCTCCGCTTTTTAACTGAATCCCTGGACTGTAACAGCTGATGGTTTTGCTTATGTTATCCCTGTAAGTTATTCCTGGTCATCTTTCTTGCTGGGAGGACTTAATTCATTAGGTATATAAATAAAAGGTTAGTTTTTCGGTCCTAGTACTTGGGGAGGAAGAGTTATGGACACAAGTTCCATAACAGCTGACACTGGGATTCTTCAGGAAGCATGTGAGCTGAGGCCTTTTCCTTCTCTTGGTCTCCACCCTGAGCTTACCCTATCTTGATCTCTTGAAGTCACATGGCTCCTACTGCAGCCCTCCTGTGCCCTGTACTGAGAGAGGTAATTTACCTGGAGGTCAAGTTCCTCGAGTTGCACCAGTGGATCAAAATAAAGGGAAAGGAGCAAGTGTTGTGTCCAAATTTGCTTTCTCTTGATGTGATAACAACTATGACAGAAAGCAACTTGGGAAGGGAAGGGTTTCTTTCATCTTACAGCTACAGTCCATCTTGAAGGGAAGTCAGGGCAGGAATCTGGAGGCAGAAACTGAAACGGAGGTCATGGAGGAAATAGTGACTTGCTCCTTCTGGCTTGCTCAGTTTTCTTTCCTTCATCCCCAGGAAGGCCTGCTCAGGATGCTACCACCTAAAACAGGCTGTGTCTTTTCACAGCAGTCAGGAAAATCCTCCCCCCCACCCCAACCCCAGACTGCCCACAGACCAGTCTCTTGAGAGCATTCTTCCAATTGAGATTCCCTCTTCTCAAGTGACTCCAGCCTGTGGTACATGGACGAAAGAACTAAGGCACGTCCTGTTAGTGTTCACACGAATCTTCAAGTTTGTAGAATGGCTTCATAATTTGTTAGTGATGTCTCCACATACTTTAGCTTCCTCCCCAAGACATCTAATGTGGTTAAATGGTGTGTTTACAGGAACCTCGAAGGCAAGGATCCCCTGGTGCTTCATTTGGTCTCTCTGTCTTTAACGTGATGAATGCCATCATGGGAAGTGGCATCCTTGGCTTGGCTTATGTGATGGCTAATACGGGTATCCTTGGATTTAGGTGAGGCCTGTTTTCATATTTTATCATCACGTTTCCATTTTGATAAGGAGTTTTGATTCCATAAGTTACCGGTCTACAGTTTCTAGTTAGATCATTTCTGAGGTTTTAGTACTGTTTTGTTCCCCCTGTGCCTAACTAGTCTGTGGTTTGGAGGAATGCTACATTCAGTCATGCATTGTTTGAGCCGATAGGCATTCTCGTAGGAAAATCTGGAAGGGAACCCATGGCTCTAAGATAGCATGGGCTTTATTTGAAACAGCGCCTGCAAATCGGGACTCTGGTGTAAGAATCAGGTGTAGGCTGTGGTAGTTACAGGGCACAAAAAAGAAAGCGAAGGCCACGGAAAATTTTCCCTTTTGGGCAGGTTGTTCCTGGGGGAAGTTTCGGAGATAAGGTAAGTGCTTAGGATGTCTTGTGACAGATAAGCACCTTTCCTGGTCAGCCATTACTGGGTCCAAAGGGCACAGAGGGTAAGGACCTAGAAAAACAAGTTACTTTATTTTAGGAATTGTTATTGTTTAGCCAAAAGCGGGGAGAGGGTACCAAATGGAGTAGTCGTGGCTAGTGGTTCTGAAGTGTGGTACAATGCTGTTTCATTGTTGGGTGATCCCTATAGAGTATTTCCTAACAAACCTGGATGTTGAAGCCTTCCACACATCTGTACAGTACAGCCTGTTGCTCCTAGGCTAAGAATTACCTAATATAGTGTATTCCACATGCCGGTATAGTAAATGCTGTAGCGGTTGTAATGTAATGGTATTTGTTTACCAAAACATGCAAAAGATTCAGTGAAAGAAGAAACCAGTTCCTGGATTGGACATAGAGCTGAGAGGAGCCAGAGAAGTCATTTTAAAGGCCTTCTGTTTCATTTTTTAAACTTTTTGATTCTTGTTATAATAGCCTTAAAAACAAACACATCATATACCGTATAAAGCTTTTCTTTATGTCCTTATTCTATAAGCTTTTAAAATGTAATCTACTCCCCCTTTTGTATTTTCCCTTTTCTAACTTTTTCTGTAAAACTGAGACGTAAGCACACTCACTACCTGAGAGCCAGGATCATTGGCATCAGTTTACACATCCTGTCCCTGGGGGAGGCGTTTAGGGAGCAGGACACACCTGAAGCTGCATTGCCTGTGACAAGAAAGCCTTTAATGAAGCCCCTGAAGGACTGACTGGTCCTGGTAGTTGGGAGGTGGAGTCAGGAAGATCGGGAATTCAGGGTTTTCCTCAGCCATATAAGTTCAAGTGAGACCCTGCTTTGAAAAACAAACAAACCAACAGCAACAACATTGAAAAAGCGTGCCCTAAAATCATGATTTTAAAAAAATCAGTGTGATAGTATAATAAATGCAGGAGCTAAGGATTGCATTATTTATTCTCAGTGGAAAATCGGTGTTAGATGTAAACGCATGTATTACACTCTATGTGATTGGCAGTGTAGTAGTCTGCTTCCCCGGCCTCACCATGGACATGAAGAATGTGTTCCCTGTGCCATAAGGATGGCCGTGTTGTCTCTCAGACGTCATTGTTAACCCAGATATCATTGTGCAGTACAGGCTGATGTTGATTTTTATTAATCTAAAAATGTGGCTAAATTTTTTGTTGTTTTTTTTCTTTTTTAACACTTGGTCCACAACCAATTTATAATTTTAAAAAGTCTCCTTATTCAAGTTTATTTGTGTCAGGTTGGCCAATGTGAATCAAAACTTATCAGTCATGTAAGTTAAAAGCAATTTTTTAAGTGCACATAAAATATCCTTCTCCTGTCCTCTGCTGTTAAATAAGATTCTTTATCGACTGGAGCCCAGCATTACGTTCTGTGCCTATTTTCCAGAGTTGGTTAAGGGCCAGTGTCTTAGTGTTCTACTGTTGTGACTACACACCATGACCAAGGCAGCTTGTAAAGGAAAACATTTAACTGGGGGCTTGCTCACAGTGTCAGAGGGTAAGCATTATCATCACGCTGGGAAGTGTAGCGGGGAGTATGGTAGGCTGCAGACAGGCACTGGAGCAGAGACTGAGAGCATACATTCCTGATCCACCTACAGGAGGCACTGAACAACACATACCCCCTAACCTTCCTGATCTGGTCACCAGCTGCTCATCGGGCCTTCAGTGAGCCTGGCGTGAGCCTGTGGGGGCTGCTCTCCTGTGTCCCAGCCAATTACCCAGGGCTGTTGTCGTCCACATAGCTTTGTATGTTTGGTGCTTTACTGCCGTTGCTGGTTTTGTATTTTGCAAGTCCATCTCTGCTCTCAGGCACGAAATCCTTTAGAACCAGATCTCTGAGCATCTAGCACCAAGTCCTGGTGCTTGTTTAGTCAGTAGAGACCAACTTAAAATGTAAAGTCTCACTTCAGTTTTGTCCTTTTGTCCTAAATGTCTTAATATGCAAAATCCACTTTTAAGTAGCCCACTTTGCTTTTGTTGTGGGATGTGCTCACAAACTCAGCAGTTTTAAAAACTATATGCAACATGTTAGGCAACCCATAATCAGAGAGCCCTCCCTCCCCTTCCCCCCCACCGCCCCCCCAGCCCCCCGAAAGCTCTCCGAGAAAGTCACATTTTATATGCTGGAGTTTTCCATGCAGGTGTGTATCACTGACAGTGGGCCTACTGTAATTTTGTGAGGTCTCTGATGTCTGTTTCCTGACTGCTTGATACTTACCAGTAAGTATTAAGTGGCTCACAAAGAGGGTTTCTGTGCCTTTGGTGTGGTACACTGGGGACACTGGATTTGTCAGAAGCCTGTCCTGCAGGGATCTTCCTGAGAATTAAGCAGGAATTATTTATTAATAATAAATAATAGTAATTTTCACTGTGTTTACATGGATTTTTAGATTGTGTTGCTAGAAATGTGTTAATTGCATTGTTTGAGGGTTGAGTTGGAAAGAGGTGTGTATGCTCCATAGAGCCCAGGAATAGTCAGCTTGATACTACAGGTAAAGCCATGGTTAAAGGGTCCACATCACTGGAAGGGAAGGGAGTTGGGGAAATGGGGCAAGAGGAAGTCAGTGAGACTTAGAACAGGGAAAATTAGTCATTAAAGGGGAATACTTAGATCACTGAGTGCTGAACTGCAGTCAGCAGCCAGTGTGAAGTGACGAATTTGGGTTTTAAGTAACGTTTATTTCTTTCTGATTTCTCTTCTCATTTTAAAAGCATTTTGACTTCAGTACAACTTGGTAAACACAAAACAGTGATTTCTTTAATGTCTGTAGTTGTGCCACCCAGAGGTAGTCTCTCTGACTGTGAAGAAATGAAAGGAAAAGCAAGACTGGGGGAAGCAGAGTAACTGTGTTCTTTTATCTTTTAGTTTCCTGCTGCTGTTAGTAGCTCTCCTGGCTTCTTACTCAGTCCATCTCCTGCTTGCCATGTGCATCCACACAGGTGAGTAACACCATGCTGTCCCACTTGCCTGGTTCACCAGCCTCATGAGTTCGCACTTGCATAAGAAGTGAATGTCTCCGATCTGATGTGTGAGAGTCAGGGTACAGCTCAGTGAAAACATACGTATTTAGCACAAACAAGTCCCTGGCTTGGAACTCCAGCACCACACATACCCCTAAGAGTCTAATTTCCAATGAGTATATGGTGATTGGGTTTGTTTTCTTGTGCTAAGGACAAAAGCTGGCATGGTTTTTGTTTGTTTATTTGTTTGTTTTTCTGGGATAGGCTTTCTTTGTGTAGGAACTGGCTCTGTAGACCAGGCTGGCCTCAAACTCAGGCCCATCTGCCTCTCTGCCTCTCTGCCTCTCTGCCTCTCTGCCTCTCTGCCT
>JADRCG010010010.1:1280010-1306536 GCA_019844195.1 Rhabdomys dilectus | reverse complement strand
TGCCTCTCTGCCTCTCTGCCTCTCTGCCTCTCTGCCTCTCTGCCTCTGCCTCCTGAGAGGCGGAATCAAAGGTGTTCGAGAATCACCACCTCCCAGAGAAAGCTTTTATCACCTGTTCTCTCTTATCTTTGAATTAAATTTGTGTTTGCAGTCCAATACAAGCTTTATGTCTGAGTGGTGGAGCTCACTTTGTTATCACTGGTTTTGTGGCTTTCAGACTTACAGAAGCAACATACGTGCACCTAATAGATTTTTAAAGTAGGATTCTTCTAGGCCCAAAGAAATGAGAACCGTTAAAGGTATTGTTCTGAGAGTTTGAGACTCTTGAGATCAGAGTACTAAAACAACCAGTCCACTTTATTTTCCTTGTCTGTGCATCAGAAATACCTCTTTTGCTGTTGTTGTTTAATGAACAGATTTAGTAAAAAGTCAGCAAATGATTCTTATGTAAAACCACCTTAGGATCCAGAGCTCAGAGATGCAGCTTCTACCAGTAGCTGAGTGGCATTGACAGGCAGGCTTACCAATGCATGCCTCTGCCTTCCGGGCAAATGTGCAGGCTGATTTAAAAAAAAAAAAAAGGCAAGCCAGGCAGTGGTGGCGCACGCCTTTAATCTTTTAATCTCAACACTTGGGAGGCAGAGGCAGGCGGATTTCTGAGTTGAGTTCAAAGCCAGCTTGGTCTACCGGGTGAGTTCCAGGACAGCCAGGGCTGCACAGAGAAACCCTGTCTCGGGGGAAAACCAGAAGAAGGGTAAGGCAGCTGTTACAACAGCTTCATGAACTCAGGACTAATAATACCTTTGGGTAGGTAGCATTTGTAAATCCTTCCAGGAACATCAGTCACACAATTTTCCTTCTTCACATGGAAAAAATTCTTTAAATGGGGATAATTCTCCTGGCATTGTAACAGATTCTTTTGATACATGCTGTTCTTTTTCTTTTTTTTTTTTTTTTACATGCTGTTCTTTTTGAGATTAAGACTTTAGTCAACTGTGACTGTGTAGCCGTCAGTTTTAGTGTAATTATTTTGGAATAGTATTTAAATTTATAGAATTTTAAAAGTAATATTAATTTTATCCTTCAGATCATTTAACCTTAATATTCTGACACTGTTGTTAACTATGGGGCACACGACGTGAAAACATCAGTTTCTCTTTCCTTTTCCTCCTTCCTGTCTTGCTCTGTGGCATGCTTGGATCCTGAACTGACCTCTTCAAGGCTCTCCACTCACACTGCCGCCGTCTGTACTGACTCCTCAGTCCCTGTAAGGCACTCGGTGGAGGTAGGCTCTCTCCTGTGCTGACGTGACATGGCAGAATGGTGTGTAGTGTCCTCCCCTTCTGTTGGCTGACTACCTGAAAGGGGTACTATGTTCAAGTTAGAACCACTGATCAGAAAAAAAGAGTTAAAGTCTTTGTAAAAGATAATGTCGTTTTTGTTTTATTTGTTTGTTGTCTAGAGTTAAAAGGTGAAGAGAAAACTTCATGTTCATAAAAACAAAAGGATCTTTTCCCATGAAATTGTCTTACTTGAAATTTTAAGCAGCATTTCCATCTGTCTGTAGGCACGTTTCTTGGGAACTGAGGAGGCACGTCAAGGTGCATATTCCCTCCACCCCTTACTTTTACTTTGCTGACTATGCAATGCTCTTGACAGCACTTTTCTCCCAGGATTGTTCTGAGAATGAAGCAAAATTATGAATATAAGATGTCAGATCTGTGGTGAATTCTGAGCTCTCTTTGGGAAAGAATCTCAAAGAACTGCATGGTCTTCCCCATGATGTAGTCTCAGAAGCACTGGCTGCTGGCCATTCTGTGAAAACATGGCTTATGCTCTGGGATCAGAACAACTGCCCTCCCTCCTCTGGCCTCCACATCACCGTCAGCAGGTGAGTGTTCTGGGGCATTGTGCTGCTGTGGCTCCGCCTCCCCACTGCGCACTGCGCACTGCGTCATCGCTGTCGTGCACTGCTGTGGCTCCGCCTCCCCACTGCGCACTGCATCATTGCTGCGTGCGCCTCCTGAGCCGCTGGTTTAGTGATAGTGTAGTATTTATCTCATGTCAGTAATTTCAGGAATCTGGTTTATCTTCCATTCCCCAGACTCCAACCCATGGGGTCACTGTGTATTTCATGGCCTCATCTTTTACTGTTGTCCAACTCCCCAAACCCCGTAGATCAGCTTACATCCTGATCTATAGGCAGCAGCAAGGAGGAAAGTTAAAAGGGGCCTGGTGTGGGCTTTTGTCACCTAGTGACATACCTTCTCCAACAAGGCCACACCCCCTAATATTTTCCAAAGAATTTTACCAACTGAAGACCAAACATTCAAATAATGAGCCTGTGGGGGCATTCTCATTCAAACTCATGTGGTACCCCTTGTTGGCCTAAAAAGAAACTTTCTATTTTTCTGTCTGACTGTCTTACTTATTTATGTATGTATGTATGTATGTATGTATGTATGTATGTATGTATGCATGCATACCAGAAGAAGGCATTGATTGTAAGCTGTGATGTGGTTGTTGGGAATTGAACTCAGGACCTCTGGAAGAACAGCCAGTGCTCTTAAGTGCTGAGCCATCTCTCCAGGCAAGCCTGGAACTTCCTATGTAGCCCTGGCTGGCCTCATAGTGACAGAGTTCCACCTGCTTCTGCCTAAGTGTTAAGAATGAAGGCATGCCCCACCATGCCTTTATTATTGTTGTTCTTAAATTGATTGTGTGCTCAGCAGTGTCACAGGAGATTCACATGTGAAACCTTCCAACAACTGCATCAGGTAGATTTTTGTCATGTGTTAGAGGCTGGCAAAAGGAGACAGTAAAAGATGACGTGGTTTCCTCCAGGCACATAGACAATTGTTTGGTTAGAACTAATCTTGCACGTCATAGCCCAAGTCATACATAGTGTGTGCCATTTCCCACCATGCAAACATGGAAGCTTATTTTCTGGAGGAAGTAAAAGGAAACTCTGCTTTTGACTGTGAGTCATGTTTTTGGAAGTTGAACTCCAGTGAGACTGAGGAAGAGGCCCTTTAACAGAAGGCTGGCATGGCCATCTCCTCTCACTAAGATTAGAGGAGTGCTTTGTATAGAATTTGTTCTGCCAGAAATGTAATTCCTCCAGCTACAAATAACTGGGGAGCTTTCAAGAAAGACATAGCTTCTTCTTGTGACTAAGCCTGTCAGTCACAAGTCAGAGCTTCCATTTCCCCTTTGAGTGCCTCAGTTTGTCAGCAGATAACTAAGTGGCACAAGAGAATACAGAGAATATTTGTGCTAACACAACCACAAAAGAAATACAGAAACAACAGTGAGATGCCTTTGTAAATGTATGCAAATGACAGACTCAAAACATTGTCCTAACAGATTCTGGACAGGCTGGGAACAAGAGAAACTAACCACCCTGGAATGAGCCTGGCAGGTCTTTGCTATTGTTCATTCTTACAAAACCGTACTTGAATCACAGGGTCTGGCAAGATTACTCCTCTTGGCACTTAACCAAAGATTTAGGTCTACACAAAACCTTGTATATAAGATGTTTATAGCAGTTTTATTTATAAATTGCCAAATTTAGGGAGTGCCCAAATACCCTTCAGTAGATGATCGGCCAAGCAAACGGTGACATTGAAGCAACAGAAAATTATTTTGTATTAATAAGAAATGAACCACCAGGCTCTGGAGCAACATGGAGGACTTGTAATAGCAACTTATTGGGTGAAAGAAACCATATGGTCCAGCAGCTCTGTGTCCAGGTGTGTGTGCATAGAAAGTGAGACCGAGGCCTTGTGGGGATAATCTGTGTCCTTTGTTTGTTGTGGCATTATTCACAATGGTGACATACAGAAACACCCCGTGTGTCTTTCAGTTGAAGAATATAGATAAAGAAGCAGTGATCTATATGTATTTTGGAATATTATCCAGCCTTTAAAAACAGGCTAAAAGGGGGGAATCTTCCCAGTGGTGGGAGCACAGAGGAGCCTGGCAGACATCATGATAACGAAAGCATGTTCTCGATTACCTGTGGACACTAAAAAAGGTAGTTAGGAAACAGGATGAAACTGATTACCAGGGATACTGGGGAAGAGAGGGAGGACAGGGAGCTCTTGATTGAGGGACACAGGATGTGGAGTCTGAAAATACGATGTACAGCATGTTGGTCTTAGTGAATATCAAGTTTTTTGGATTTTTGCCAAGAGAATAATCTCAGGAAGGAGTGGAAAGGAAGAAAGATCAAATGGATATGATTATTTCCTTGAATAGCATAGTTTCAATGTATATCAAAACATGTTGAACACTTTAAACGTTCAAAATGAAGAGAAAGAAGAGACCAACCAGAAAAGATTGTGTATGATTTAGTTTCAGCTATGATATTGTAGAAAGGCAAAACCATGAAGAGTAAAAGAGTCAGTGGTTTCCAGGGGTTAGGAAGGAAGGCTGATTAAATAGGAGAATGTCTGGGGCAAAGGAAAGATGCCACGTGACAGCATAATGGTGGAGGTACACTCGTCAGGATCCTTAGATTGTCTGGTACCAAGAGCAAACCTTCACGTCAACTGAGGACTGGTTTTGTATGTTATTGATAGGATTGGTTTTGTATGGTATTGATAGGATTATTTTTGTATTGTATTGACAAGGCAGAGCTCTTTGATACTAACAGACGTGCCGCTGTATAAGCAGGAAGGCATCGTTGTATGTGGGGCAGAAGATATATCACACAGCCTTATACTTTCTTAATTTTGCTGAGACCCTACAAACAATCTAAAAATTAACAATCTAAAAAATCTGTTAAAGAAAAGCAAATGTTGAGAGAGAATAATACAGGAACAACATGTGAAGTAAAAATTAATAATTAAAGCCCCGAAGGCCTCAGCCCTCCATAAAGAACGACAGGCAACTAAGGAATTCAGAGAGAGGGAGAAATAGCCTGCCCCAAGGAAGAACACACCAAGTGATTATCCAGCACCAAACAGTCAACCTGAAAACATTCATAAAGGTATCATTATACAATCTGAGAAGATTGTGTTTGTGTACTTAAAAATATATATGTATATGCATATACCATATGAGTGTTTAAAAATATATATGTATATGCATATACCGTGTGAGTGTGTAACAACAATGAATGTGGAAGAGGCCATGAGAGGGGGAGGGGCGGGTAAGAGGGAGGGAAGGGGTGAGGAAGGGATGTCGCTGTACTACAATGGCGAGAAAAGGAAATAGTCTTAAAAAGGAACAGCCAACGAGGGTCTCTTCTAATCTGGAATAAAAACATGCACTCCGAGATTTGAAGTAATAGATAATGCGTCTGTACAAGAAGAAGAAAATAATACATAAAGGTGTCCAGAAACCACAAGTTCCACAGGAGTTAGAGAAAAGGGAAGAGGAGGCAGGAGGAGGCAGGAGAGAGAAAATAAGATTACTTTTGTAGTTGGATTTGAACACTTAAAGAAATTTCCAGGGATTGTCACAGAAAGAATAAACAGCTTGAGAATGAAAGAAAAGATTACTACCAGACCACTGTGAATGAGCCCAGTCTTCACCTGAAAACGAAAGGATAAAAACATTAAGAAGTTAGAGCAGTCCAGGAGACCAGCATGCAAATGATGAGTGCACACAGAAGGGGGTAAGTGGATTATAAACAGTAACACAGAAGAGCTGGTGAAACTGAAGAAGACAAGTTCCACAGTAACACGTGCCTTCCCAAAGATCACTGTGAAATAATTCACACCAAGTGTATTGCAAATGACGGGAAAGACAGTTTTAAAATGTGGTATCTTAAAAGTTGACACAGAAGAAACAAAGAAACTGAGAAATGGCTGATGGTTAGACGTGCCTGTTATGAAGGCCTGCGCCATAGCACCCTGGTGGCTGTAACCGGCAGCCTATGCAAAGTACCCGGGCTCCGGGCCTGGGGCTCTGCAAGAAACTGCCTCCAAGGAACAAGGCAGCTGGTGCTAGGAGGATCCCCAGCGGCAGCTTCATCTGCCTTCCACTTGCAGTGTGTGCTCACACAGAGAGGTGTGAGCACCCACGGAGCGGTGTGAGCAGCACACTCCATACACTCACCTCATACTCACAGACGAGGAGATACAAATCAAGACGTAGTAGCAGTTTTTACAGGCGCTGTAAAGTGGACTGTATACCAGTCTGTGTGCAATTCTTGGAAAAGATGATTCTAAACTAGAATTCCATACCCAGCCAAACTCATGGGAATGTGGTTTTAGTAGTGGCATTTCATACATGCAATGTCCGAGAAACAGTCCCTCCAGTATGTATCGAGCAGGTCAAGAATGGAGATACTCGCCAGAACTCAGGAGTAACAGAAATGAAGAATCAGGAGAGAAGGAAAGGAAACTCCCAGGGCAGCTGCTCTGTGACAGATCTAAGCACCAGTGTGCTTTTCAGAGAAGCATGGCGCTGCTGCCAGGCCATTCTGCATGCAGCATCCTTTGCAGGGTGGCCAGCACTAGTTTCCACGATCAGAACCTGAGTAGATGAGAGGTTAGGTTAGTACAACGGGGATCAAGGGAAGATGGGCAGTGCAGAGTCAGCACAGGAGAAGGAGCACTGTTTGGGCCATGTGGAACACTAGGCACGGTCATTAGTGGAACACAGAAAGCAGAGGTGGCACAAAATTAAAAGTTCAGTTTTGAATATGTGGACTTTGAAGTGTCTGTGGGTGGAATGGTCTGAGCTCTGAAGCGTAGGACTGAGGTTCATTGCTTCGATATTCTTTTATCTATTAGGAATATGGGAATAATCAGAGACAGGTACATGAGCAGATGATGCCTGCTGTAGTGTGCTAAGTATGGGGACTAGGTGAGAACTCCGGGGGCAAGTGAGAAGGAAAAGGTTGAAGGGATGGGAGTCAGGAAATATTCCTACATCACTGGACTGAAAAAGCTAGCAGACAAAAAGTATATCCTGTACATTGTACACAATGTGCCCACGATAACTTACTACTGCTATTGAATAAGGTATAAAGAAGAAAATTGGAGGGAAGCCCAGTCTCAGAGCCTGAAGAATATAAAAGGATTCGCCCAGGGAATGAGAGACCCACTGGGATCGTTGAAAAAGTCCATACCTAACAGAATCTACCACTTGTTCTGTCCAAAGAGAATTTTGGTTTTTCCTAGAGTGCATGATATAACCTGTAACTCCAATAAAGAGTTTTGAGTCTCTTTCTCTTCCTCTTTCTAAAGAAGGCTATTGGAGGTGTGTGTGCACATATATGTGCAGAAGCCAGAGGTCAACAGTGGGCGTGGTCTTCACTCTCTCTCTTCGTTCTTAAGGCGGGGTCTCCTGGCACCTGGAGCTCCCCTGCTTCATGGCTGCCGCTGAGCCTGTCCCACCAAGTGCTGGAGTTTCAGCCACTCGTCTCTATGGCAGGCTTTTGTGGGTGCTGGGAATCCAAACTCAGCTCTTCCTGCCTGCTTGAGGAGCAAGCACTTTAGCTGAACCATCTCCCTAGCCCCTATCATTCTCTGTGATTACTTGAAACTCTAGTCATGATGAAAAAAAAAAAAAAGATGTTTCTATATAAGCTCTGGTTTCCTCTCTCTCTTTTTAAAAGTAATTTTATTTGTTTATTTATTTAATGTTCATTGGTGTTCTGACTTCTTGTATGTCTGTGTGAAGGTGTCAGATCTCCTGGAACTGGAATTACAGACAGTTGTGAACTGCCATGCAAGTGCTAGGAATTGAACCCAGGCTCTTTTTGAAGAGCAGCCAGTGCTTTTAGCTGCTGAGCCGTCCTTCTGGCCCTTTTTATATGTTTTAAAGCAAAAGATTTTTAACTAAAGCTCTCCTCAGAATGACTGGCAGCCCTCCCATGGATCCCTGGCCTGGAGCTTACTATATAGGCCAGGCTGACTTGGTACTTAAAGTCATCCTCCTGCCTCCGCCTCCTGATTGCTGAGGGTCAAGAGTGTACCACCACACCCAAGTAACAACATCTTTTAATCAGATATTTCCCAGATGCTGTTTCCTGTCTGCTATGAAATCCCCATAGATGGAGTAGCCTACCTGACATGCGCCATACTGCCCTTCAAGAGGCAGCCACAGCCCTGGAACCTGTGAGTGCCATATGTCAAAAGAAGAGGCTTTACAGGGGTGACTAAGGATGTTGAAATGGAGAACTGTGTTGGCAGGCTCTAAATTCAGTTACGTGTGTCATGAAAGGAAGATCACAAACAAGAGAAAAGTACAGAGTGGCCACACACAGGTCACACACACTTGGCCACAAATCCTGGAGCCACCAGAAGCTAAAACAGGCTAGGAATGGATTCTCTCCAGAAGGAGGGACTCAAGCTGGCACCCTGATTATTATGACCCAGTGAATCTAATTTTGAATTTCTCTGTCCTTCTCAAACTGTGAAGCAATAATTTTCTGGTTTTTGAGGACATCAAGTTTGTAATAATTGGTTACGTCAACTGTAGTGCACTAAACCTTGCTTACAGTAAGAAAATGCCACACCATTGGAATAGCATACATGTCACCAGTGTGATTTTTCTTTAGAAACAAGCTCTTGGTAAAGCTCCAGGTAGTGTTAAGAGTGTTTCCTGTGTTTGCATGGTAATTGACTTACCGGAACTGCGTTTATTAGAGGTGTAGTCGGCCGGGCACAGAAGCATATGCCTGTAATCCCACACTCAGAAGGCTGAGTCAGGAGGGTCAAGAGTTCAAAGTCAGCCTACAGACTGAGATCCTGAATCAAAATAACTAAACAACAAATCGTCAAAATGACCTTTAAAATTTCCTTATGTAGTTTATAATAGAAATGAATTTCAGGCTGGTGAGATGGCTCAGTGGTTAAGAGCACTGACTGCTCTTCCGGAGGTCCTGAGTTCAAATCCCAGCAACCACATGGTGGCTCATAACCATCTGTAATGAGATCTGATGCCTTTTTATGGGTGTCTGAAGACAGCTACAGTTTACTTATATACAATAACATATAAGAAATAAATAAAAAAAACTTTGAAAAAAAGGAAAATAAATTTCTATATGTTTAACATCCACATAGCATTTCCAAGAAAACTCACACCTGGGGCTTCTTGGATTTCCTTCTGCTCAGCATGAGTTTGGGTGTCCTGAGAGGGTTTTGAATCACTTTTAGGTCATAACAAATTCCATTTGGGATGTGAGAGACTCAGAACTAAAACTGAAGGAGATGACACCAGGGTGTGTTTCCTGCAAACATTACTCTCTGCAAGCATCTGCTTATTAGGAAAGGTAGTCAGTACCACGCTATAATTTCCTCTATTTCTTTTTAGAATTGTGAGCATAATTTAATGCACTCAGAATTAACTGAGTGAATCAGTTAATTGAGGCAGCTTCAGTGGATTGGTGTTTTTGTGTCTTGCTTTATTTTACTGATTCTTGGCTGGGTGTGATTTCTCCCCCAGAGCATCTGGCAGTGGCTATAGACATTTCTGGTTCTTATGCCCAGAGATGGGGTGGATGGGCATGGTGCTATTGGCCTCCAGTCTTATGCCCAGAGGTGGGGTGGATGGGCATGGTGCTATTGGCCTCCAGTGTGTTAAGGCCAAGGATCCTGTTAAACTTCCCACAGTACACAGACAGCTCTATGAATGTGTGTAGTGTGGTACATATAGAGAGGTCAGGGAACAACTTCATGGTTTTCTCCACTCAGCTTTACATGGGTGCCAGGGAGGGAATACCCTCTGAACCTTCTCACTATTCCTCAGTGTTGTCTTTATCAGAAACTTACGTGCTTGGGTCTGGAGAGAGGGCTCAGGAGTTAAGACCAGTGGCTGCTCTTCTAGGGGACCTGGGTTCAATTCCCAGCACCCACGGGGTGGCTCATGACAGTCTGTAAATTCAGTCCAAGGGAATCTGAGGCCCTATTCTGGTCTCTTCAGGCACCAGGCATGATCACAGTGCACTGACAGATATGCAAGAAAAACAATCATACATGTAAAATAAAATTTTTGTTGTTGTTTTGAGACAAGATCTCTTTACAAAGCCCTGGCTGTCCTGGAACTAACTATATAGATTGCCCTAGCTGCTTAATTCACAGAAATCCATCTGACTCTTCCTTTCAAGTGCTGGGATTAAAGATGTGCACCACCATGCCTGACTAAAATAAATTTTTTTATAGACCCAGTATACGCTTAGAAGTGTGGGGGTGTGAAGTCTATGAGATACTTCTTTTGGCAGTTGGCTTTTCATGTTTAAATTATAATCTCTTATTCATCGAAATTTTTTTTTTTTGTCCACTCTTCATTATAATCAGTAAGGACTTAGCTCAGGTGTGCCAGATTTCTCCTTCCTACTCTTGATTTCCGTTTCTACTCAGTAAGTCATCACTGATGGTTTCATGTGTAACTACAGAATGTCCAGAGCCTTGGTTCTGTTTCCACTGACTTTGGAAAGGTCTTTCCAGCACTTTCTTCTTCCCACAGACCACGCTCTTCTCTCACATCAGCGCTGAGACCCTTTAATGCAGTTTCTCATGCTGTGCTGACCCACCCAGGACACTATGTTCATTGCTACTCCGTGACTGTAATTTTGCTATTATGAACTGTGATGTAAACATTTTTGGAGATAAAAGTTTGTCAAAGGGGTCACATCCCGCAGATTGCGAACTGCTGCCTGACGCTGCCAAAGACTGCATTTATTTTGTATTTTGTAATGATTCTTAAACTCTTCATATTACTGATAGATTGAGTTTAATGGTTGAAAACCAGTGCATCTGTTAATGGCTGTGACTGTAAATATTACTCACTGCACAGCTAACTGGTAAATTGGGAATCCAGAACCTCTCTAAGCATGCAGTGTTAGACTTTGTTGCCAGCTGAAAGAATGACACTAGTATCTTATCATTCTGTTGTCTTTTAATGCATGGAAAGATTGTTAGCCGTGTCACAACCAGTTGGCACCGTGACGTTGAAGTGTATATTGAGAAAGATCAGAAGTAATCTTTAAATTGGTGAATATTCAAGAACTTTATTGCTCTCCATACACTGCTAGGGGAAAAAAAGCAAGAAGAAAATGAAGGAAAACAGAAGAAAGAAAGAATTTCAGAATAATAAGAATACTTTCCAAACAGCCAACTTTCTGAGAGTTGAACTATGTTTGGATAACTTGTGTCCCTCAATCCAGTTCCAACGATAATATTGCTTCTGCTGAAACGTGGGCGCACACTGTAACCAGAGTTTATTAATTGTCCTATTTCATTGAGGAAAAAACGCAAAGCAGACAGGCCCTGGAGAAACTGGCTGGAAGTGCTCCACTGTTCCATGGGGAGCAGCTTCCCAGTGATTACTGTGGAGGCCGGGAGCCTTGGGCCTGAGGTGCTGTAAGGAAAACCTCCCCATTTACTGGTTAAGGCTCAGCTTCTCTATTCCTTCAAAACTCAACATGGCTTGCCTTTAATATATTAAAACAATGGTTTCTAAAAGCATGTTGCTAGTGACTGCTTCAGCTTCGGAAGGTTTGCTCCAAGGGCCACTTGTAGACGACTGCATTAATTCCAGAGTTATGATGTCACTCCTAGTCTGTAGAGACGTGCCATTCTCCCATTGGTTACCAACACTTAGTTTTGTGTCTCTTAAACATCTTCTTAATGTTTATAATGCTGTAAAATGTACTAAGGAGCCACAAACAAGCAAACAACAACCAAAAAGATCCTTTGCTTGTAAATCAAGCAACAAATTACGTAGCACTAGAAAAATAAATAGAATTTAAGTTTAACTCTCAGGTTTCTAGAGGAAGTGAAACTATTTAAGTGTGGTTTGGGTTTTTGTTTTGAAGCAGTGTAGGGGGCGTCTTGCTGTGTTGCTCACTGACTTTCAAATTCTTATTCTCAAGTGATCCTCCTGCCTCAGCAGCACAAGTAGCTGGCATTACAGGCCCGTGCCAATACGCTTGGCTTTGCAGCTCTTAAAAATAAAGTTCCTTTGCTGTTCAAGCCGTCATAACACATTTGAGCTCCTTTCCTCAAAAACGCAGAAAGCCAAAGAGAAGCGACTAAAGACTTAGTCACTGTTTATGTGTCTACTTCATAGATCGTATTTGAATCTTGGTTTTCTTTTTCCCACTTAAAATGATATGGGCATTGTTTTTGTTATTATAAATGGGCTTTCATGGTTGTATTATTCTATTAGGTATCAGTACCACGATTTACTTAAGCACCTTGTAGCACATTTCAGTTAGCCCTGTTTTTCCAGTGTAAAACATGGCGTGGTTAAATGTCTAATGAGTTTCCTGGTTTTATTCTTATTTCCTAGGACCAAAGCTCCCAGGGTCAATTTCTTTTTTTGAGACAGGGTTTCTCTGTGTAGCCCTGGCTGTCCTGGAACTCACTCTGTAGACCAGACTGGCCTTGAACTCACAAATCTGCCTGCCTCTGCCTCCCAAGTGCTGGGATTAAAGGTGTGTGCCACCACTGCCTGGCTTCCAGGAGCAAATGTTTTAGAGGGTGGTTATTTAGACTGAATCCCGGCCATCAGTCCAGCCTGACTCTCACCAGCATTGTAGAAATGGCCCAAGCCACAGAAAAAAGCTTGGGAACTGTTTCCCAGGCTGCTTTGCTTCATAGGCTGAGATGTGGAGAAAGCACTTGGCTGGCTATATCCACGTTTCATTTTCACAGAGCCTCAAAGCAAAGCCAGAAGCCATTATTCATATTTCTGATGTCTCAGGCAGGGGAAAGTGCTTCTAATTTTTGCAACATAAAAGAGGCCCTGATGACAGTGACAGAGATGAGCAGGACCCAGACCTGCTGAAAGCTTAAATCTAGCCCTAAATCTGGGCTGAAGCACTGGACCCACCCCCCAGCTAAAAGCCCCATGCCTTTCCTCTTTCGGTTTGGGACTTGGTGGTGCTTAGAGCTATTTTATGAGGCTGAAGAAACAGTAGAAGGTCAGGGCGGGTTTGAGATTGACAACTTCTCAAGCTGCAGCTGAAACTGTCTTCATTAAGGTTTCGTTCGCTGTGCTTCTTGTCACAAGCAAGGGTTCAATTTTAACTTTTAATGTTTAGTGTTTAAATTTGATATTGAAATACCTGTTCCCTTTAGAATTTTTCAGTGTGAGTTTTTTGTTGTTGGTGGTGGTTTGTTTTTTTGTTTGTTTGGTTGGTTTTGCTAATTGGTATTTGCTTCTCCTGTTTACCAGATACGCAATCAATTGATACTTTCCACTGCATAAATATAAAACAAGGCTGGAATGTAGAATGTGTACGTAGCACACAAAGGCTTGCACACAAAAATGAAGCAAACTTGTTTACATACTGACAAACAAATACAAAGTAGGTCATTTGAAAAGCAATGTGTAACCCTGGAAAACCTCATTGCTTTAAGTTCTTAGAATGTTTTTCTTATTTATTTCCATTTTAAAACATGGTCTGGTGTGATTTTTCAGTTACCATATGAGATCTGTTCAAATTAACAAGCGTATATGCTCTTTCACATGATCCATGATATTATAAGAGAATTAATGAGATGTTAAACTATTTTATTTATGAGAAGAGAAAAATGTTGGTTCCAAAAGAACTTGACTCAAGTGGGAAGATTAATTATATCCTAGGAAATATGAAAGTGAATTTTAGTAGAAGTCATCTGTGGTAGAGGAAAAAATCTGAAACGGTGTACTTCAAATGCGCATTTCATCACACGCATGCGCAGTCATAAAAACGGGATCTTACTGCCCGTATCCCCTCAGCCCTCCGCTGTCAGCTGAACTCTCGTCTTGTCTTTCTAAGTTTGTCTCGTTATATGCATCACTGCAATTATTCTGTTTGATTCTATTTAATTCAGTTTAAGTTTACATACATGATGGCATTGCATATTTCTGGAATGCCGATGAATTGACTGAATATGCAGTTTAAGCTCGAAAACTGTATCTAATAAGACAAAAGTGTGACATCACTGAGAAAGACAGTAACCATGACCGGCATTGCTGATGGGTACATAGTGACTAAAGGGGGAAAGGCTGAGAGAGTGGGGGTGTTTATCATTGGAAAATCAGGAATTTGTTTTTCAAGTAGTAAAGGCATTTAGGTCAGGTAATTTTTATAAAGTATTTAAAAAAAAAACTGACAACATAGAAATGTTTTTCTTAAGCAGTAATGGAAGCCTGGAGCCATGGTGTGTGGGTTCCTGTCACCTTGCCAGAGGCAGGGGCTGTCAGCCCAGTTTTCTTAATGTTTAAGGGACCACACCTCAGGTTTGGTCTTTGGCCTCTCTGCAGAAAAAAATTTCCGTTCAAGCCAGTGTGAACCAGAGTTGGAGTTTATTAAAGGCATTTGTAATGTAGAGATTGAGCACAAGGTTGAGAAAAAGAGACTGGCGTGAAACTGGACACACCTGAGCGTGAGCATAGTGCCTCCTAGGGCCGTGTGACCTTCATAGATGGCCTCCCAGATAAAGTATGTCTCCTCAGTTCAATTATAAATTGTATGTGTGCGTTACGTTTAACAGTTCAAATGTAAATGCATTTTTAAAACTAGATATATCATTCAAAAAATTTCCAAGTCCCTTGAGCCTTGGTAATAGATTAAAATGAAGATTTTGTTAATTGTTAATGCCTCTTATTACTCAGTATTGCACTGTTTTCTTCCTAGTCCCATAGTTTCTGTATGGAATCCACCTATGATTTTTAAAATGCTTGTTTTTATATACCTGAATGTTCTTCATTCTGAACATGCAAAAAGATTTTTTTGTTGTTGCTCCCAAGTGGCAGTTGGAAAAGCCCACTTATGTCCTAAGAGTTACACTAAAACTGGCTTTGACTAGTCCGTGACTAACAAAAAGTGTATATGGCTCTCCCAAGCCTTAGTGTCTCCCAGTCTGCTTCTCCTCAGTGTAAGTGCTGTGGGCTTATGCACTTCCTGGGCTAGAGAGCCTCATGAACTGGCTAGAACACAAGGCTGTCTGTGCCGAGAGTGTAACATGACTCTCTTACAAGCCTTTTCATTTTCTTCTGTGTTTAATAACCACACTTCTTGAGCACAATGAAATGAGGATGTAATTTAACACTCTTATGATGAGAAAAGAAAATATATGCCCCCTCCCCAACTCTAGGATGGACGTGCTGTTACTATTGTGAATACATTATCATCACTCTAAGCTCTTGGAAAGGCAGATGTCCCTGAAAGTGTGGTACAACTGTCATACCTCATCTAACTATATATCCCATATTTAGAAATTCTTGCCAGTAACAATTTCTGTTTGGATAGTGTTATGTCCAAGTACATGAGTCCTGTATATGCAAACAAGGTGTTCTCAAGAAGTCAGACCATTGAATTCACATAGGCTGAGAATCTGCACTTGCTAATGTCTGCCTGTTGTAGTAGACTCTGGCTTTACAGAACATGCATCTTTAAAGGTTTTTCCCAAAGTTAGTGCCTCTGTTCTAAGTTCAGACATCTACCTATGATTGTAAGGTGGATGGACTCCAGCCACTAGATCTCAGAATTAACACTGAATGGTTTTTCCTGCTTTTGGTATTTCAGAATATTTAAGGGAAACACAGCCCTCCCCTTGATGGCCTACAAGATGAGAGCAACCAGATGGGTAGATAAATGCTGCTTAGTCGTTACGATGTTAGTGTGCTGGCAGTGCTATCTTACAGTAGTTAGACACTTAGTAAGAATATAAAATAACCATTACTACGGACACCTAAGAAACAGAATCAGAATGTGAGATATACTAAAGAAGTATAATAAAATGAATCCTCAGGGAATTAAAAAAAAAAAAAAAAAAGGCAGCTGTATGCACCTGAGTCTCACCTGCAGGCATCTCTGTGCACCATGTACATCTCTGTGCCCTCAGAGGCCAGATAAAAGGTTACCAGATCCCTGAACCCGGAGTTAGAGGGTTGTGAGCTGGGAACCAAATTGGTGCTTTGAACTACTGACCCATCTCTACAGCCCCCTTGGTGATTTTTTTTTTTTTTAAGCAAGGAAAAAAGCCATCGCTATTTGTCAAAGAGACACACTCTGCAAAAACACCTAAAGCTTAGGCACGTGGGTTACATTTAGAGTGGAAATTAGCATTTCAAAGAGAAAACTCTCAAAGGCCTTGTAGGAGCAGCCAAGAGAGCTCAGCCTTCTTCCTACCTCTGCCTTCATCCAGGATGTCAGATGCCAAGCGACTGCTCGTCCCCACTAACTGGAGCTGGGAGTGGCAATGTGCCCAGCCTAAGAGTGAAGTGACCTTCCCAGATAGTTTGTGTAAAGTAACAATTGTACTTTGTCGTGACAGCGGTGACGTCTTACGAAGATCTTGGACTCTTCGCTTTTGGATTACCTGGAAAGGTAATTTCACTCTCCCCTCAGTGTGTCTAGAACCTAGGAGGCATTTCTATTCTGCTTCAAGTTCAGAAGGACGTATATATGAGAAGGACCTAAGAGATTGAGAGGAAATGAAAGGAAGAAGAGACAGAATGATGGGAATGGAAAATACAGAGAAACCTGCGCCCCTTCCGAAGCACGTCTGTAAACCCGTTCAGTTCTAAGTCTTGCTGCTCGCTTGATGAACTGCAGAGTGGTAACGGGAGCCATACAGCTTCCTCATTCATTTTGGTCATATCCTCTGAGTAAATCCTTAAAAGGGAAGAAAACAATGTAGAATTAAAGTTATAGCATGCCTAGTTTCCAAAGCAGTAATTAGATAGGTAGTATTTTTTAAGAACTGAGTGCTGAAAGGTTCCCTGGCCATCCCATTGTTTACATGTAAGAAAATTAAGACCCAGAGAGGCCTGTTATCAGTTGTTACCCAACACCGGTCCCATATCTGAGGACTGTAGATGCTATATATGCTGGTTTTCCTTCTTGGAATAATCAAAATAAAAGCAAAATTGTAGTTGGCACTGGTTTCCAATAGGTTTTCCAACTTTAAAGTTGTAGGGAAATACTTTTCCTAGAGACCGCCATAGCTAAGCATTGCTGCTAGTGTTACTATGCTTGTGTTCTTTTTCAGTGTCCCAAGAGCCACTTTTAAATCCATAGTTATTCTGGTTTTAAACAAAAAGTTTTCTGATTGTAAATCTCTTAGTGCTTTCTGTTTGCATTTATTTTTAAATTAACAAACAAGTAAGTCACATACATGATGTATTTGATACTTTGAAACCATATGCATTGTAGGGCTACATTCAAGCTAGTTAACTGGTGAGTCGTGCCCACATTTGTTCTCCTGTTTGTAGTCTACATGGATTCCCTGTTGTAAATGGCTAAGCTGATTTCTGAGGAGTGAGTCTCCCAGGGAGCCACTGCTCCACCGTGGGAAGAAACTCTGTATTTGCTTTCAGTTATCTTTACTCCTGGAGTGTAGAGAAAGCACATGAACCTTAGGTAGCACCAGGTCTTATATCTTTATAACCTAAACCTCGAGTTAAACACACAGCGTGCTACTTAAAGGTAAAGGGTTTAGTTCATCGTCCCCAGGAATATTTTCTTCCTAGAGAGCAGAATGTCTAACCTATCTCTGGTTCACTTCCTACATGTAATTTAATCAAAAAAGAAGAAAATGTACATAAGACAATGCCCCAGGTCAGGACCTGAGTTCAGATCTCCAGCACCCATGGCAAACCTGGACATGGCAGAATATTCCTGTAACCTCAGTGCTAAGGGAGAGTGCAGAAACAGGGGGATGCCAGGGTTCTCTCCAAAACAGCCAGCTCCAAGTCCAGTCAGAGACGATGTCTCAACGACTCCTGCAGCCACCTTTGGCCCTCACGCATGTACTGCATATGTACATGCACATACGCAGTACATGCACAGTGTATGTACCTCATAACCTAGCACATGGGTGCATGCATGTGCGTACAGCAGGGCACACAGCATCTGCAACTGTAACAGCAACAAAGAAGACAAGAAGGGAACACCCTGGCTGATTTAATGTGACCTGTAGGTGTGAGTCCTTGTGTCTCGGTGGCACTCTGCCATTAGCTCTCTGTAGTAGTCCCCTCACCCCTGCGTAGCAGTGCAGCCTGAGAGTGTGGGCTGTGGAGTCTGTCTCCTGAACATGAGCTCTCATGTCGCTCTTTACATGGGTGTCCATTCCATGTAGGCAGCTGCACTGGGCAGAGCGGATCCAGAGTGAGGACTTGTTAGATTCTGTCTGTACTTTGTCCCCATCCTGTTACTGATCTGAAATTCCCATTTTCTTCCTTCTGGCTATAATGAATGGTTGGATAGTATCGTTCTGAGAATCAAAGAAATATTTTTGAAAATCTTAAGGAACGTTTTTTAAATTATCTTTAAATTTGTGTGTTTACTTATCAGATGAGTCTGTGTTGAGCAGTGCTATGCTGTATACTGTAGTAGGCAAAGGAAATATAGATAGGCAGACATTTATTCTGGCTTTCTAAACATTAAATTCCTAAGTTTAGCTAAGGAGAAGAGAAGGAGTTAGTACTAAGATGCTGTATTTACAGTATATCCATAGAAGATAGAAGTGTTTCTGTGTGGCCAGTCGGTTTCATTTGCACTGCAAGTGTTACACACAAAGTCAGAACTGTCCTCCTAACAACTGGGTTTCTAGGAACTCATTTAAGCTGAGATGCAAGCTGCCTTGTAGAAAACATCAGAGTGGCCATGACCACTGTCTTAGAGTTACCGTCACGGTGATAGAACACCAGAAACAAAAGCAAACTGGGAAGAAAGGGTTTATTTGCCTTAAACATTCAGGGAACAGTCTATCACTGAGGAAGTCAGGCAGGAACTCAAACGGGACAGGAACCTGAAGACAGGAGCTGATGCAGAGGCCATGGAGAGGTGCTGCTTACTGGTTTGCTCATCATGGCTTGCTCAGAATGCTTTCTTAAAGAACCCAGGACCACTAGCCCAGGGATGGCACCACCTACAGTGGACTGGGCGGTCCCACATCAGTCACTAAGAAAATCCCCGGCAGGCCTGCTCAAGCCCCATGTTACAGAGACATTTTCTCAATTTCACTAGTGACTCCAGCTTGTGTCAAGTTGACATAAAACCAGCCACACAGTAGCATCTCTAAATAGCCTACCAGATTTTTAGATTGTTAGCCTTCCACTGCAGACTGCAAGGACTCTAGTTCCCACTAGTTTCCAGGATAGGCAGAACTTGTCCCAGGAAGAATTCCCTGTAGAGGTGAATCTCCAGTGTGATCTGTCCTCAGTCTGTGGAGGTCTGAATGATTCAAGGTAGCTAGTCAGCTCCAAATGTTTGCTGGTGGTCACAGGCCAGGTATAGAGTGGTCCAGAGGCCCAAGAAAGTTTAATATTTAAACACTTCCTCTCTCTTCTCCCGGGAGCTCATCTAAGTGTAGAAACATGAGCCAACAGACAGCTTAGTCATAGGCATACTTTGTTTAACTCAGATCTTTTTTTATTTCTAGCCCATTGCCAACTTTTAGATTATTTTTGTTTATTTTTGTTTTTCAAAATAGGGTTTCTTTGTGTATAGCCCTCATCATCCTGGGATTAGCTCTGTAGATCCGCCTGCCTCTGTCTCCCAAGCACTGGGAATAAAGGCAAGTGCCACCACTGCCTGACTCAACTTTTATTCACAATTATTCAAGAGTGAAATTGTGAAAATCACTTTCTGGCTTACTACATACTAGATGATCTGGCTACATCGGATCCACTTTCTGGAATGCTTGACTGAATAGGAAGACAGAATAGGAGGGAGAGGAGCCCCAGTCACTGTCCTCCTTGGGAGGAGACCCCAGTCCTTGCCATACCTGCTGCTTTAGACTTAGTTTATTTCACTGTCTTTGAGTTTGAAACAGTTTGCCTAAATTTTCTTGCTTTGATCATTGTATCCTAGAGTTTTCTGCTGTAGGTTGTTTAATCCTTGAGACTAGGATGTCCAAAGGCCAAGCCGATGCCAGAAGACTAACAGTTCCTTTATGTACTATATATAGTGTTGGGACCGCCCACTCCAGTCTGCTCATGGAGATATTAAAGGGAGACTTTATGTGATATGCATTAATTTCGGGTAGTACAGTGGGTCTCAGTCTGTGGATCACAGCCTCTTGGAGGGTTGAACAGCCCTTTTACAGGGCCACGTAGGACCATTGGAAAACAAAAATATGTACATTATGATTCATAACAGTAGCAAAATTACAGTATGAAATATCAATGAGAATAATGTTATGTTTGGAGGTCACCACAACACGAGGAACTGTGTTAAAGGATGGCAGCATTGACAAGGCTGGGAACCACTGAGGAAGGACAGACAGCTGACAAAATGAATTCTTTGGAGTCAGTCAGTCTCTCTGGTTATGAGTTCTGCATCTATCTTTGTTGTATTCGTTACTGAATTTTAATAAAATTCTGTCCTTTCTACTGTTTTTCCTTTTATCTTATGGATACATTTGTTCTCTTATAGGTGGTGGTGGCAGGCACCATAATAATTCAGAATATTGGAGGTAAGCATGTATACATGCAGGTAATGGGAAGTCATTGTTTTCTGGTTTCTGTCCTTCCCACAGGTCTAGCTTGGACACTAAGACTCTGTAGACATAGCCATCTTCAGGAGCCCCTTTCTCTGCCTCTGGTTCTTTCTTGGATCCTTTTACTAGCAATGGTAAGGATGCTAGCGTCCACGCTCGCCAGGCCCTGACTGTAGTCGGCCTAGGACTGCAGTGCACGCATTAGCTTTCTGTGGCTGCGGCCGTGAGAGGGTGCAGTTTGGAAATGCTCCCAAAGTGACAGTCAACTGTCTTCTTCTGCTTTCACCCTGTAAACCCACGGACAGGGCCCAGTCTAGGGAAGAGAGCCCCGTGGGCTGTGTCAACAGTCAGGTGTGCACAATGTCCCCTTGAAGCTAAGACCTTAGCAATGACCAAGTGGCTTATAATAAATCTAAGGACAAGAGGTATTCTCAGGTTTATCTCCCTTCTGGTTTATACTAAAACTGATCCTACAAATGGCCCTAATTAGGAGAACTGTGTTAGAAATGAAAGTCACTGTTAATTATAGACAGTTGACTGACTGTATTAAACATTTAACTCCAAAGTACAGAAGTCACATGTACATGCAGTAACGAGATTGCACGGAGCTGAGAAGTGTCTTCAGTTCTTTTTACTGCCGGCTGGAGACTAAAGACATAGTGTCAGAGTGTGGAAAGCCACAAGGAAAGGGATATGGGTCTTACACAATATTGTGTGCTCATAACAACTTTTAATAACGTAAGATCTGATCTATTTCACTGTAAGTGTTGTTCAACTAAACTGTATCTTTAGTGTTGTGGTGTGGGGGGTCAGGAAAGCTGTCTATTGACAAATTGTTATGGAATCCCAAATATCCACATTTTAGTGCTTTGAATTTTCATGGAACAGTGACTTCATACTTCACTCCAGAAACCAGGAAAACTCACCTCAACCCCTTGAGAATGTTTGTAGTTCAATTCCTTTCAAGATTTGTAGAGAATAATTTTTAGTTAGCAAATCTGTATTGCTTAACTGCTTAGCTAGAATTCTACTGCAGGCCTTCATTAAGATTTTGTCCAGATTGGATTAAGCTATTGTTTAATAATTTATGTTGAAGTTTTAGTTTGGGAATTTGAATCCAAACGTTTAATCTCAACGTGATACTCACAGTCGTGTCTCCTATAGTTCTTACTGCGATGACTTCTCTTTCTCTGACCTGACTCAGACATGGCTGCTTTATCTGCTCTTACTCTGAGGTCATCTGAAGGGTAAACTTAAGGGTTCTTTGGAAAGTTGGTTGGATGGTATTTTGCTGAGGCAAATACATGAAGGAACATTTAACTGAAATGGACACAAATGCAAGGCTAAGGCAGACTCGTGAAAGAATGTTTAGCTGAAGCAGACACAGGAGAAAGGATGTTCTGCTAAAGGAAGGACACAGCACGCGTGTATTGGTTTGCTTCAGATTGCATAGCTGGGACATTTGTTGGGACACCGTAGAGAGAAATGTATCAAAAAACTTCTGGTAGTATGCTGCAGCTTCTTGCCGTTTCAGCTTCCACTTCTGCTTCTGCAGTCTCAGGCTGATTGGTAGAGAGATGTCAGCTGAGACAGACGCGCGTGCTCAGGCAAGACATGTGGAGAACACGTGATATTTGGAGGGTATAAATAGGACTCCACAGAATGACAGAGACAGAGCGTGGCTTGCTGATACAGCTAGCTGTGCAAAGCTTGTAGGTCTCCTTGTCTTCCCTGATCTTTGCTTCCCTGAGAGAGGCACAGCTGAGACCTTCTCCTGGTGTCCCTCTGGTTCCCTCCTGCTGACTCAAGCCGAGGCTGAGGCCTGGCTATCCCTGCTAGGTCATGTCCCCGACGTTGCTAACCCGACTCTACTGAACTGGACTGCTGGTGTATCCATGAAATGTTTGCCAGTGCATCGAGCTGCCACTGTTAACCTGTGAACTGAACTGCCGATTTCCAGAAACACAGATGGGAGCTGCTACAGGTCCACTTCCCCCAGATCTTTTCTTTTCCACTACCTCTGCGAGGTTAAAATGTTTAAAAGCCGTCTTAATGGCTTAAAGATAAGGTCTAAAACAATTTCCCTCCACAGGCACTTCCCTTGTGTGCTGTAAGCTCTTCCTGGCTCTGTCCCATTGCTCTCTGTACTCCCAGGACCCAGCCGTGTCTGGAGCTTTGCTACAGTGAGTGGTCTAAGCGTTTCAAGTTAGAGACAGCTCAGTGGTTACAAGCACTGACTGCTCCTTTAGAGGACCCAGGTTCAGTTCCCAGCATTCACACGGCAACTCACAACTGTTTGCGACTCAAGTTCCAGAGGGATTTTATGCCCCCTTCTGGCCTCCACAGGTGCTACACGTGCATGGTACTGAGCCATACATGCCAGCAAAATACCAAACCAAAGGGGCGGGGGACGAAAATAAGGGGAACGGAAGGAAGATGGCTCGGTTGGTAAGGTGCTTGCTGGGCAAGCAAGGATCTGAGTAAAGGTTCTTAGCGCTTGCCTAAGCAGCCAGGTGTGAGGATGTATACCCTAGCCCCAGGGCAGAAGAAGCATCGAGGAGGGTCTTTGGGACTGACTCTCTGACCAGCTGATGTAGTTGAATTAGTGAGCACCACTTTGGTTAGGGAACCTGTCTCAGAAATATATGTTAGAGATCAATTGAGAAAGATAGCCCTTGTTGACCTGTGATCTGCACACACACACACACACACACACACACACACACACACACACACACGGAATGCCGAGTCCTTCACTAGTGTCAAGGCTCAATGTAAAAGATAAAGAAAAGAAACTAGACTAATCCATTATTTTCTTGAGAGCAAAATTGGTTCTGAGGTAAACAAGTCCACAGAGAGACTAAGTTCCTCGTTTAGGATACTCTTACTCGTTTTGTGTTCTGTAACAAAATACTATTGACTGGGTGATTTTTTTAATAAACAGTTATTAGCTTTTGGAGGCTGGAAGTCCAAAATGAAGGAAACCACGTTTGGCGAGGGCTTTCTTACGAGGTCAGAGGTGGCAGAAGCCATTAGGTGCTCGAACAGAGCACAGTTGTCAAACTCTTACCTTGTTAACAGTGAGTGGGGCTAAGTCCTTGCTTGAATGTGGAGTCTCAGGACCTAAACCTTTCCCATCAGATGCCACCTCAAACACTTCTACTTTTTGGGACTGTGTTTCCTATTGGAGGACACTGCCAGACTTAACACATAGCCCTATCATTAAGCTGTGTGATTGAAATGGAAATGACCCCCAACTTTTAAAAAAGTGTTCTTTGTCCCTGAAAACATCCAAATGAAGCTGTGTGGCCAGCTGTTTGAATGGGGTGGGGGTGGGGCTTCCTGGATTTGGTGGTGTGGGAAGCATCAGGTCTCTGCGTTCTTAAGGCTGTTGTTTGCTTGTTTGTTTTAGAACTAGAAAAGGGGCAACTTAGAGGCTGTCCCAATGATTTAAATGTCCCTTAAGTTCAGGAAAGCTAGGAATGCTTATTTTAGAGTGATGTACGCACTATTTTAGTCATGTTACTTGAAAGCTTATTTATTGAGAGTCTGTGAGGGATATGTGACAGCATATTTCCAGAGGTTGTCCTTTCTCAGCCAATGTCCATAAATTATTTCTTCATTACGATAGAATTTGAAGCTTGTCAGCAGAGTGCTGGGTCACATGTCAGGGGCCTTGGTTCTGTCACCTCCAGCCTTTGGTCAAGTAGGCACATGCTTCAAGGAACAACCTCCTTCCCCCCCATTCTCTTGGCTTTAGCTTTGCCTTTGTTAAAAATTTTGGTGGGAAATACAGAGCTTGGAGTCGGCTCTCGTCTAGAAGTGTAGATTCTGATGTGGTCCTTGGGGAAGGCGCCATAGCCTGTTAATTCTTTCAGGCATTAATGGGGCACAGTCTATATTTTTAGTTAGGTGTCATGTCTTATAGATTTTTAACTCTTTCAGTCTCTTCCTCACCCCCCTTTTGTGTGTTACAGGATGTTACTGTGCAATCTAGGTTAGCCTCTGAGTCTGAGTCTTTCTGCCTTGGTGCCTGGGCACTGGGATTGCATGTGCACACCACACCACACCTGATATATTAGTTACTTTTCCCTAATGCTGCAACCAAGTTCCTGAGCAGGGGCTTTACCTCAGCTTACAGCACCAGGGGAAGTGATCATGGAGGGGACCATAGAACTCTAGTGCCCTAAGGCTGCTGTCTGATTGCTCTGAAATCAGGAAGTGGAGAGCAGGGATCAGTGGTGCTCCCACTTTGTCCCCATTTGCTCCAGTCCAGGACTCCCTCCCACTAAGTGGTGCTGTCCACAGTCGGGGTGGCTCTTTCAACTACAGGTAAACTTATCTCTAAGGAGTTCTAGATCCTGTCAGGTTGACAACTGTTGTTAGCCATCATACCCAGTCTCTCTCTTTTTCTTATTTAAAAAAAAAAATTAGAGAATTTTCATGCAATATATTTCATCCATATTTTCCGGGACCACAGCTTCTGTTCTGTGCTGTGTGATGTTTTAATCTCTCTGCCTTCTTGTTTCAATCCCCAACACTAAAAGGAAAAACAAGAGCAAAATAATCATAAATGTATAAATTACACTTGACTACTTATTCTGTGAGGGTTTTGGTGAAGGCCTGGTTTATTCCCTTACCGTAGTCGTAAACAAACAGGCACTAATGCTGACCACAGGCACCAGTGCGACCTACCAAAGTGATTGTGGTGGGGGCTTCCTTCCAATAACCCATAAAAATGCTGCTTACGACATTTAGGACTCTTAAGGTTTTAGAGTTATTGGCTTAGAACATGGAGAGCTATATAGAAAATATTACTCACTTGTGACTCTGATCTCTTAGTGATATTTTGGAGTCTAAAAGAGGCTGGTAACCAGCTGTAGTCCTCCAAGTCTCCTGCCTCAGGCAGAGCTAGCGTTTGCTGCAAGTTTCTGCTGCGACCGAGGGAGAAAAGAGACATCCTAGAGCTTTAGTGGTGAATGTTGTTGCTGGCAAGAGAATGCTAGTGCTGAGTTTGAACTTAACTGAGCTGCCTTCCGAGAGGATGGAGGAGTGCAGTGGGCAGGCCAGCTGTTCTCACAGCCCCCGCTGTTGCCTTACTCACTCCTTCCCACATTCTGAAAAACAGTCGGTTTCCCATGAAATTGAACTTCTGTGGTAGGTTTACCACATTCTGTAGGCGGCACTGTCACTAGAAATCAAACAACAAACCTCCCCTCAGCTTAGTTAGGCCAAGGAAAGTCCTACTCATTCTTGGAAGTCCACAGTTAAAGCAAAGCCAGTTAATGTTCCTAATTCACATGCTTTGCTCAACTCAAAACACAAAACCGTGAGTGGCTCTGAGCAGAGATGTGAGTCTTCATGGCCGAGCTCCCCAGGTCCTCACAGATGAACCATTTAATCACTACACATTGTCAGGAGAAACCTAGCTTCACAGAAACCTCCTGAAATGGCTAGGATGGCCCAAGTTTTCCAGTCTGGCACCAAATCCACACATGTTAGCCACCTTGACTAACGCCTCAGTTTGGGCTGTTAGGTGTGGGAGAACCATAGCTGCCTATGCACTGAGATGGCCAGAGTCTGCATCTCACAGACAAGAAGACTCTGAACGACTGCAGTCCAGGATGTAATGTTAGAAACTTAAATTGTGCTCTTCCTTCTCTTGTGATTGTGAAGGAGGAGCCCAGGGCAGCGATGCAGGGACAGGTCTGGCCTGTCCCTCAGGAGCTGAGCTTGGAAGTCCTGCTACACCACCATCTGCTGGTCAGGCACACTGCCCGTTTGTGGTCGGTTGTTGTGTTTTGTCTTAAAGCCTGAACAGTATTATCTCCAAATTCTAGAAAATATTGCAAAAGTCTAGAAGTACAGGAGATTTGAGAGGAGTCTTTTTTCACAAGCATTTACCTTGACAAAAGTTAGTGGTAATATGTCATTTCAAAAGCAATGCATTAGCAATGATTTCAGTTGGAGTTTGATAACAAGATTTTAGAGATAGATGATCATGTGTGTGTGCTCATGTCCATGTGTGTGTATGTGCATGTGTGTGTACATATGCATGTGTGTGTGTACATGTGCATGTGTGTGTATGTACATGTGCTTGTGTGTGTATGTACATGTGCTTGTGTGT
>JADRCG010010010.1:1246679-1258381 GCA_019844195.1 Rhabdomys dilectus | reverse complement strand
GTCACAGCACCCAGCACTCAGCTCACCATGTCACAGCACCCAGAACTCAGCTCACCCAATTTTGCAAGTACTCTTCAGTTCATAAATATTTTCATAGTAACCGTGAGTAATTGACTGTTACTACTTGGGGATGTGTGTCTGTCAGTGACCTGTTGGTGGCTTTCTGCACCTTTCTGGTTTTAGACTGCTGTGGTCACCAGCTGTTGGCCTTCATCAATACCTATCTCCGCATTTCCCAAGCTGCGTGTCTTTAGACAATGTTTTCTTACACCACTGAATTTCCTAGGCCCGGTGAGAAGAGTATTGGTTTTGAAATCCAACAAACGTGGGTCACGTAACTGATTGCCATACTCTAACTAGCTCTGTGACTTTGAGAGGAGCCTATACCTTGGATTATCCGCAGCTCCTAACCCGTTGTATGAGCGTAACTTGAGGTTCTAGTGAGACAGAAATGAGTTCTCTATACTACAGCCCTACTGTAGTGTCTGGCACGAGATAGTCCTTCCCAGATGAGAGCTGGTCGTGGCTGTACATTACCAGCATCCTAACTATTGTAATTGTCTCACCTTTAGGTTTGCTGTGTCAGCATTGCGCTTCTAGTTATTCTCAGCTGTATGTTGGATGCACACGGTACATGTTTGCACATGTGTAGGTGGAGGGTAGAGGACAGCCTCAGGTGTCGTTCCTCAAGAGCCTTCCGCCGGGAGCCTTCTGCAGTGTTTTTGAGGCCGAGTTTCACACTTGGCCTTGAATTTACAAGTAGGCTGGACTGGCTGTCAGTAAGCTGTAAGGACTCTACCTATCCTTGCCTCCCAGCACTGGGGTAATAAGCACATCCATTACACCCAGATTTCTTTAAAGATTGATTCTAAGGATTGACCTCAGAGCTGCAAGGTAACCATCCTACCAACGGAGCCCTCTCTCCCGCCCTTCTCACTACGACAGCTTTTCAGTGTGTGACACATTGCAGTCGCTCTGTGTGTTTCCTCGTCCTTGGCTGTTATTTCGTTAGTAACAAAGGGCATCCCTGTCATCAAAGTGTGGTAGTACATTTAATCCTGCTGCTAGGTGAGAGCAGTGGAGTGTGTGTATCGTCCAGAAAAGTGTGCCTGCTGCCCAGGCCGTGATCGTGAGTGACGCAGATTGTCAGACTTCCTCCTCATCAAATTAAAACAGAATCTAGATATACATTGTTGCATTTTGGCTGTTAGGTTTACTAGTTTAGAGACTGAGCTCAGTCAAACCTTTCCTTGGTAAGATACTAAAACTGGGCTTCTTGGCTTTCAAAAAGATACATCATGCCACAGTGGCTGCATATATTTTTAATTGCAATTATTACCCTTTATAAACACTCCTGATTATAACTTACTGCGATTCTTAGGACTAAAAGACTTTCAAATCTATGAATCTTTATGGTTTTAGAATATTGGGTGTCATGCTCGGTGAGTTTTGGATTTCAGAGTATTTCACATTTTCAATTTTCAGGTCAGCACTACTCATCCTGTGTTCGGTTTGGGAATCTTCAATGTTGATCAATGCCTAATAAATACAGACCTAATAAATAAATCACCTCCCTGTAGGTCAATAAAACAACCTGGAAGAAGTCTCCCACTAATGTCCAGGGTAATTAAGAAACAGTCATGTGAGTCCATGACTAACTGGGTGCTTCCAAGCTCCACATAGCCGGGGAACACCTCAGTGGAGGTGGAAAAGGGATTCAGCCAGGGAGCCAGGTCGGGTGTTTGACTAAGATTGTTCCTGTCCTCATAACTCAGACAGGTCTGTTTAGATCGACTAATGAGGCCACTACCTCCAGATACAAAGTGGAGCTGAAGCTAGGATTCTATCTTTCTTTCTCCGAATCTATAAATCCACAAAGCCGTCAACACTCCACTACCTTTGGGAAACATACAACCCAAGCTGTGTTCCTTTGTTTTGGGTTCTAATTAAAGTGAGCTTTAGGAAGCCATGGCTTACCTAAGCCCCTGTCATACGTTTATCTGTTACTCATACAGATGAAATGTTTTCTAGACAGAGATTTGCCGTGCTATCAAGTAAAGCCGTCAGGGTGCCTCTAACTTAAGCCCTTCTCCACAGCCCGTGAATGCACTGAAGGAATTCACGGCTGATAGGATCACACAGTGGGTAGGCGGCTGACAGATAACGCCCTCCCAAAGACAGAAGACAAAGTTTGTTCTTTGCCCCAAATGTTAATCACAAGAAGAAACGCCTTCTACTGTGGCTTTTAAATGGTGGAGTCTAAGCAGTCCAAGCCATCTGTGTCAGCAGGAAATGGTCAGTTTTGTAGGCCTCACCTAAAGTTCAAGCCTACAATTCATCTTCTTTAGGTTAGCAGTTTTATTCTAGATCAGTAAAGTGGCCTGTCCTGGAATGAAAGGCAGCTTTTATAAATGCATGCCAGTATTCTTTCTGCTACCTTATAGACATCTTCCTTGGTGTGTTAAGCAGGCAGACACGTGATGCCACTGGTCCAAATGACTTGCAAAAATCACCATTAGGTCCTTTCAAAAATTTGTGGTGCTTTCTCTCAGTCCAGATAAGCATGTTATAATCTGTTCCTTAGCTAAGAACGCTGAGCGGCTAACTCAGAAGGGTTACCCTGGGAAAGGGTTTCTAGTAAATGTAGTTATTAATGCTTCAAGAACTAATCGGAATCTTTATCTAGACTTTCAAAGCTTAGTATTGTTAGTATGGCCTGTCGTAATTATTACATATCATATTAGGACTTCTGTCAGACTAGAGGGATCTCTGAGTATCAACCAGTACTAATAATATCGGTTCTAATCACAGATGTTAAAGAGGAAAAGTGCTCCTCTGTGAGCCAGGCCGGTGCCCAAGTGTTGGGTAACCAGGCCATTTTAATGTCTGTGAGGTTGTTAAGCAAGAAGTGTTAATAGCTCATTTTACGACTCAGAAAATGGAAATAAAGTAGTTTGCCATATTTCTCCAAAGACTCACAAGTATCTCACAGATTTGGAAATAGGATCCAGATTTCTTGGCTCTTCCCAGTTCTCCTACCTAGTCTCATTCTTCATTCTCTAATTGTCTAACACTGTAGACAGTTCCATCCTCTCCTGTGCCCGTGGTTGTGAGCCTGGTTCACCATCCTCTCCTGTGCCCGTGGTTGTGAGCCTGGTTCAGAGCCTCCATTACTTTAGTGATTATGGCACTGATTTTCTGGGTTTTGTGTTTCTGATATTTTTGTCCACTCTGTGCTTATGTGTAGTTCAGATCATAATACACCCCTCTTTCTATCTTAGTTACATTCCTCATTGTTCCAACAAAATACATGAGGTGCCAAGCAACCTGAGGGAGAAAGGATTTACTCTGACTCACGGTTGGAGGCTACAGTCTCTAGCCTGGAAGGCACAGTGGCCAGAGCTGGTCAGAAGAATGAGGAGTGATGGCGTCCTGTGCAGTCCAGCGCCCCAGTCATGGGATTTAAAAACTCTGTCCTATTTTAAGTCCAAACTGATGTTTGTCCATAGGTCCTGAGGTTGAACACCCTCGTTCTCCCTAGATGACCTGGGCGAGGGAAGCAGTGCGAATGGAAGGAAGCTACCAGGTAGAACGCCTGGTTGCCTCTCAGTCCTGTCTCTTAATGGACCTCACTTACTAAACAAGCCATTTATCCTTTCATTCTTTCTTTTATGAAAGATGGAAATGGACAAGGCTGATACTTTGTACAAAACACTCTGCAGAAGTGGAAGCAATCCCTGGGGTATAGTCTTACACAGAACACCGTGGAATCCGAGAAACACTGGTGTTGAGGGGTCGCTTTATCACAGAAGTGTGGGGTGCTCTGCCCTGCCCCTCTCTCAGGCTCTCTGTGCTCTCAGGCAGACTGCCTGGTGCTTTTCACACTTTCTGTTGCTATGATGACCAAATTCACCAGTGCACATGGAAGCACTTTTTAGACAAAAATGTGAAAACTCTTTCCCTAACAGTATGGACAAGTCCTAAGGAGTTTGCTTTGGTTAGTGTTTTGTGTTTTGTTTTATTTTGTTTTTTGTGATTAGGCCTCACTGGCCTAGAGCATGCTAAGTAAACCAGGCTAGCCTAAAACTCAGAAAGATCCACCTGCCTCTGCCTCTCATTGCTGTGATTACAGCCATGCACGACCACACCTGGCTAAGAAGATATTTTAAAATATGTTTTAGTTGTAATTTTGGAGATTCTCTGTATCCTGATTTAAACTTTATTTAAAAAAAAAAATAACAAAAGCATTATCATGGGCTGGCAAGATGTCCCAGAAGATAAAAGCACTTGCCACCACGCCTAGTAACCAAAGTTTGATCCCAGGACCCGTGGTGGAAGGAAAGACCCCAGTCCCACATGTTGTCCTCTGAGCTCCACATGTGTACAGTGACACAGGCACCCCCAAATAAGGAAATAAATTCTGTAATACATTTCAGAAAGTAGTGTACATCTCAAGAACATACTTAGTATCTTTGTATTTCCTAGTACAGAGAGAAAAAGGCCAGAAATTAATTTCAGAGTGGCATTCAAGCTAGTACAAACCAGTGATGCAACAGAAAATAATTTTGGTCTCATTGGCTTAGTGGTACAGAGTTCATTATTATTCAACCCTGATTGCTGCTGCTGCTGCTGTTGTTTTAATTTATTCACAGACAAAGTGGAGTCAGAATTGCTACAAGGCTACAGTAAATACTTGCCACATGATGTTATTGTCATGGCTGTGAAGTTATGCATACTGTTCGCTGTGCTTCTGACAGTCCCTCTAATCCACTTCCCTGTAAGTATGCCTAAAGGTTTTGTTGCTTAGTGTCGTGGCTCCTTAATATGGCAACACTAATGCTTTGCAGACCAGAACCTCTGAATCACATCTAGCCTTGTGTATCTTACTCATTTGTCAAGTAATTGATCCAAGACCTCATACTAGCATATGGTCCCATGAAAGCACAAAAATAACAGTGCTCTCGAAGCTAATTTGTGCTTTCTGAGATGGAGTTTAGATCCACCTCTCCCTCAGTTTTGTTTCCAATTTAGAGACTATAGTTCTAAAGTTTTAGGGTTGAGGGGGCGGGGTCTTCCTATATTCTGTTTTCAAAAGAATGTGCACAAAGAAGAGAAAGTCGATTCAGCAAAACTAAGCTCCTCTTGGTCTATTGCTCTTCCCACGGGGAAGCTGCTCGCTCTTAGGCTTTCTGCTCGCTCTAGAATTTCAGAGGCAGAACAGATTGCCACTATGCATCGAGTCTCTGCACGTAAGAATCTTAAGAATGTCCGTGAAAACGAAAACAACAGCTTTGGGTAGAAAGGCTTCTGCATGGGTGTCTTGAACTCATATGAGTTCTTAAAGACTGCACCTCCAGGAATCCTTGCCCCTCCCTGTGAGACCGCAGGATCAGGGGTCCGGCCAGGGCTAGATAAACTCGTGGGCTGTGATTGCCCATGGCTGCCCTAGCAGTGGAAGATGTGGGAAACATTTTTGTATTTCATGCCATGGAACAGACAACAAAAATAAAACGGAAAATGGTGTTTCTCTTCCATGCCATGTTTTGTTTTTTTTTTCTGCTTGAAAGTTTGTCTGGAGAGATGGTTTAGCGGTTAAGAGCACTGACTGCTCTGCCAGAGGTCCTGAGTTCAATTCCCAGCAACCACATGGTGATTCACAACCATCTGTAGTGGGATCCGATACACTCTTTTAATACTCATATAAATAAAAAATAATAAATCTTTAAAAAAAAAAGAAGAAAAGAAAGTTTGTTGAATTTAATGAACATTGTTCTTTGTGATTTCATAACACAGTGTTACTGTTTGTAATTCTTTAAATTATAAAATCTGGAAAAATTGCTTGTGAAACTTTTGTGTGGAATTTAAGAAAAATAATTTTTTATGAAGCTCACTCAGAAAGATTTATGTGTTTAAAAACACCACATAATGATAGTGTGTGCAGTGTCTGGAGAATACAAGTGATTTGGGGTAAAAATATTATGGTTACTATACATGTGTTCCTCTAAGCAAACACCATGCCCTTCATCCTTCCCTTTCCCTGAACTTCTTCTCCTGCTCCACAGGCCAGAAAAGCTTTAATGATGATACTTTTCTCAAATTATCCGTTTTCCTGGATTCGACATTCACTGACCACAGTCACACTCAACGTCATCATTGTTTTACTGGCGATATATGTTCCCGACATTCGGAATGTATTTGGGGTCGTTGGTAAGTTTTCCACTCTAAAAAAGAAAACCATGTAATAAAAGGGATTTGGAATCTCATCCGTGGTCGGCGCCTCCCAGCATGGGTGGGCTCCACGGGTTTGATTTCCAGCACCACAAAAGTAAGGGGGACAATAAAGTCATCACTCTCAAGCTGACCTGGCTCGTTTTTTCCTCTCTACCCTTGTAGGTGCCAGCACATCGACATGCTTGATCTTTGTGTTCCCAGGGTTATTTTATCTTAAACTTAGCCGAGAGGATTTGCTCTCCTTGAAAAAGCTTGGGGTAGGTTGTTTTCAGCTGTTTAAGACTTCCATTTTAAGGAATAGTCAGTTTTTTACTATGTCTAAGAAGACAGTATATCAATATACAAGTACATTTTAGAGTCTGGCTTATGCTTGTAATCCCAGCTCTGAGGGGACTGAGGCAGGAGGATTGCTGAGTGTTTGAGGCTAGCCTGAGCTACAGAGTGAGAGTGCATGTCCTGACACTGAATGGAGGCCCACTTCAGCTCACACCCAGCATCCGCTTTGTCTCCACAGGCCTTGCTCCTGCTCATCACGGGCACTGTGGTTGGAAGCTTCAGTTTAGCACTCATCATTTTTGACTGGCTCAACAAATGAAAAAAAAGTTTTATGAAGAATAACTGACCTCTATGAACAAGAAGGGATCATCATAGAAGGCGCCTTATGTGAAATATATATTCTCAGGAAAATTGTTTAGAGGAAAGCAGGACAGAGCAGCAATGTGGACTTAGCTATTTTAATTTTAACCAAAATTAGAAATCCTCAAAATACTTGAAATGTTCTTAAATGCACAGAGTCACTCTTTTGTTTGGGAGTTTTGTTTTGTGTTTGAGGCCGGACTTGGCTGTGTAGACCAGGCTGGCCTTGAACTCACAGCAGTCTGCTGTTGGGAATTGGTACTAATGCTTTGTCTTAATTCAGCTCCCAAAGCCACACTTCCAGACCCTGCCCTCAGCTGACTTCAGTTAATAATAAAGAATTGCCGTACAGCCAATGGCTGGGAGGAAAGACGGAGGTGAAACTTTTAGATTTTGTGGGCAAGGGACCAGGAGAGAGAGGGGAAGAAGAGAATCACCACAACTCTGGAGGCAGAGGGATTAGATTTAAGAGCTGTGGGAGAGAAACCATCCAGCAGTGTAGGTGGAAAGGGAGAGTGACCTTGGGGGGGGCGGGGGGGGGGGGCGCGCTCCCCAACAGGTTACAGGGCATGAAGATTAAATGTAGATTTAGAAGGTGTTAAGTCAGGAATACCGAGGGAAGTGCTTGCTAGCAGCGGGGAGGATTAGAAGTACCCAGCCACTGAGTTAGTCAAGGCATATCAAAATTAGCTGAAATGTATATGTTTTTTCATTCCAGAATTAAAGAGCTCCTGGGTGGGCGCAGCTCCTGTGTGACCTGCCAGGAGCCAAAGCAGGTTGACCAATTCACTTGCTACAGTCTGCCTGCTGCTCAGTCCTGCCAAGTGCTGGGGTTAGGAACTGTGCCACCATTTTGGCACATGCCTAGCATTTGTGACTAAAAAAAAAAAGTAGCCTTTATTTATTTTTTTTAGAGTAGTTTTACGTTTCCAGATATATTGGGCAAATGCAATGAGGATCCCATTCCCTACTCCAAGTCTGTAGCTTTCCCTGTTTCGATGCCGTGTGTCAGTGTACCGAGTGTTACACCCAGGGGTGCTGAAGTCCGTGGGTGACATTAAGGTTTATCCTTGGCCATCGATGATCTTCCGACCAGAATGCCATGATTGGGATCATGTAGGACTGCGTGCAATTTTCAGACTGACTTCATTGACTTAACACCTCCTTTTCTGTACTGAGTAATGACCCAGTATATGGATGTATCATGTTTGTTGATCCACTCACCTCATGGAAGACCTTTCTGCTACTCCCAAGTTTTGCCAGCCATCAATAAAGATGCTAAAAAATGTTTGTGTGCAGATTTTTACATGGCCATGTTTTCAATTTGGGGGTGGGGGGAGGAGGTAAATACCAAGAAACATGTGCTACATTGTGAAGGTTTATTTAGTTTTATAAGAAACTGCCAACTCTCTTCCAAAGCAGTTGCACCATCTGGCATCATCGCCAGCCACGAGAGAGCAACCTGTAATCACGTATGTACACCAGCATTTGGTGGTACTGGTGTGGTGTGGTATGTTTCTCCCAGTTTAATGGGTTGTAGTGGCATCTCTGTTTTGAGATTCCCTAATGGCATGATATGGGCATTGCATATATTTCTGTGACCTCTGCATATTTTCTTAGATAAGTGTCTAACTCTTGCCCATTTTTAAGTTGGATCGTTTGTTCATTGCTCAGCTTTATATCTGTGTGTGTGTGTTGGATGTTTATCTTTCATGAGAGACGTATTTGTAAAGATTTTCTCTCAGTCTGGGCCTTGCCTTTCCATTTTCCTAACAAGCTTTCACAGAGCAATTTTTTTAATGTTAAATATGATGAATTAGGTACTAAAAAGATGGCTCGGTGGGTAAGAGTACTCATTGCTCTTCCAGAGGCCTCACGTTCTATTCCCAGCACCCACACGGCAGTTGACAACCAACTGTAACTTCAGTCCCAGGGATCCAACACCATCTTCTGACCTCTGCAGGCATGAAGCACACACATGGTACATAGACATACACGCAGGCAAAATACTCATCATATAAGAAAAAATTAAAATATATGCATCGATCCAAACCAGCAGGAATAAGGGTCCCAAACAATGAAGCATTAAGACTGAGGACCAGGACTGAGAAGTAAAGCAAACAAGAGGTAAAGCAGACAAGCGATAGCTGGGACCAGAGCCTCTTACACAAGTTGATGGCTATGCCAAGCTAGTTTGTTAAGAAGCTCATTATCATGTGTTCTGTTTGCTGGAGGGACAGGGAGACGGGTCAGCAGAAAGCTAAGTCAGACATGTTGGCAAAGGGAACATGGCATACCTCAGACACAGCTGCCTAAGGAACGATAACCAACCATAGCTCAGAAGAGCAGGGTCCCTGAAACTATAATCTTGACTCTTGAGGCATTGTCTGCGCCCTAGACAGGCCTTGCCAATCCTCTCCTTGACAAGGACACAAGGCTAAAGTTCCCTTTGTCCTTTCAGGAGGACCTTTAAGAAAGCCTTGGGTTGGTCTGGCTCCCTACAACATATAAAGAATCTATTTTTTTTTTTTTTGTTTTTTAAGGAATCGGTGTATTACATTTATATACAAAAATGATTCTTAGCGTGTGGGTTAATGTTACCGTGTGGAGAAACTGAGGCTTCCCCCCCACTGGGTATGGCCCTACCTCCCAGTCTTATCTGAGATTTTCCTGTTGCTTTTGTGTGTTAAAAGTTCTCCAAACCTCAGATTCTCATTATAATATGTGACATTATTCAGAAAAGAGACAGATATTGATGGTCTGTCTCATTCGTTGTTTAGAAATTAGTAGAAATTGTTAAAACATTGCATTTTGCCGGGTGGTGGCGGTGGTGGTGGCGGTGGCGGTGGCGGTGGCGGCGGCGGCGCACGCCTTTAATCCCAGCACTTGGGAGGCAGAGGCAGACGGATTTCTGAATTCGAGGCCAGCCTGGTCTACTGAGTGAGTTCCAGGACAGCCAGGGCTACACAGAGAAACCTTGTCTCGAAAACAAAAACAAAAACAAAAAGTTGCATTTTGCCCATTTTCAGGATTCCTAGTTGGAAACTTGAATCTAGGGCTTTCTGCCACGGGGATTCCGAGTGAAGGCCCGTGTCTGACAGCCCCGTGTCTGACAACCCCGTGTCTGACAGCCTCGTGTCTGACTGACAGCCTGCCAGAGCCCGAGTGCATCAGCGAAAGTTCCTGCTGCCTACGATTTGTAAAGTAGGGAATTTCATGCAAAGTGAGAATTTGCATATATGGAAATAACACGTTTGCAGGTGTCTTCTTCCCTTCCACTTAGGAAAGAGGCTAAAAGTTGGGTAACAGCTTCTCTTTTGAAAACATCAAAGAGAACATTGCAGACTTGAGTGTGATGAGGAGAGGCCAGGATTTGGGTGGGGGGGTGGAGCCTGGGTTTGGATCTTAAAGAAAGTCATACAACTCTTAATCTCTAGGCTTCTACTTTCAATTCCAGGAAAGTGAATTAATACTCATTTTTAAGGACTGTGTCAGGAGGGTTAAATAGCCTCTGGTAAGTTAGATGCAGACCAACTGGCTTTCTTACTTTTGTTTGTCCCTTCTCTCTGTCTGGTTCCTCATGTAGAACAGTAAAATAAAATGACTTTTACCCAAGGGCATGGAAAAGGGTCTTGGATTTTTCACCTTCTGTCTTGCATAGCTTTTACCCTGTGAGTCCCTTTAGTCTTCACCCCCGAGGAGCTGGCCCTGGAAGCAGAGGTTAGTGATTTCCCACAGTTCCACGCCAGCTGTGTGCTGCTTCTGCTTACGTCATTCTGAAGCTGGGGACATAGCATGCCCCCAGCCCAGGCAAGCCTGGCCTCTCTCATCAGCTTCAGGTGAGAGTTCATCTATTAACGAGCTACTTGTCCCCTCTTTTTTTCTGTTTATGAAATAATGCTCTTAGGTGTTCAGCTGCTTAAATAAATCTTAACTCTAGTAATACCAAAATAACCCTAAATCTACAACACATGCAAGGATGCCCCCAGGGGCAAATGTTAAGTGTGGCGACAGCTGGGCATCAATTAATACTGTGTCACCTGTTCCTAAGACAGTGCCCTGGGAGGTTTGGCAGGAGACAAATATCTTTTGTAACACTGCACAAAACTGAGTTACTATCACGTTGGTGGAGTCAGTCCTCTTTAACATTCTGTCTTGCCTGGTTGCCTGTTTGAGTCACATTTTCTGTGAGTTTGGAGGAAACTGAAGAGAAGACTGACAAGAACTGTGACCCCTTCATAACCTTGTCCAAGTGCCCCCAACATTATTTTCTGGGATATATGGGCCTTCTCCTTATGGGCTTAATGGTCATAATTTATTAGGTAATAACTATTTAAAATAAAACTAAGAAATGTACAAAACACGCTTTTCTAACATTTGGAGAGTTATTTGCTAAATTAAAAGACAAAATGCCAAGACCGTAAATTACTTTCATATGTTCAGGGTGAGTGTTTAAATTGTACTTTTTTTTTTCCTAAGCAGAATGTTTACTCATGAGCTTAGCATTTAAATGGTTAAAACAAGCCTTTGAAGTTAACACTCCATTAAGATGAATGGGGGTAATTCACACCTCCACCAGGACTGTATTATTCCAGTCTGGCTGTGGAGAAAACAGGACAGCAGCGGGCTGATTTACTGTCCTTTAAACACCCAACTTGAGGAAAGCTTTGTTCTGGTGGTGGTGGTGGTGATGGTGGAGGTGGTGGTGGTGGAGGAGGTGGTGGAGGTGGTGGAGGTGGTGGAGGTGGTGGAGGTGGTGGTGGTGGTGGAGGTGGTGGAGGTGGTGGAGGTGATGGTGGTGGTGGAGGTGGTGGAGGTGGTGGAGGTGATGGTGG
>JADRCG010010010.1:1220808-1242530 GCA_019844195.1 Rhabdomys dilectus | reverse complement strand
TCTCTCTCTCTCTCTCTCTCTCTCTCTCTCTCTCTCTCTCTCTCTCTGTGTGTGTGTGTGTGCATGCGTGCGTGCGTGCGTGCGTGCGCGTGTGTGTGTGTGTGTGTGTGTGTGTGTGTGTGAGAGAGAGAGAGAGAGAGAGAGAGAGGAGAGGATTGAATCTGACCCAATTACACTGTATACTTTCAGTTAGCCCTCCCAGTATCTGACAACTATTTAAAATTGTGAGTCTAGTGCTTCCTGCATTTACTGACACTTTCTGTTATCCTTCCATTTCTCCATCTCATTCACAGAAGAAGAAAAAAAGGCCCAGTGAGGCGGTACCGAAATGTCTCTTCCACATTGTTATCATCTTCTTCCTCTGTCTGTGTTAATATTCCCAGAGAGTGCCCACCCTTCAGTTTGTATACCACTGAGGAGTTCCTAGTTCCTCAGTCCTGCAGCCCCGGGCCACCCCACTGTCCTCTGGAGTGGGCCATGTAGGGACAGTGCACACACTATTGTGTCTAGAGGAGGCTTGTAATGTCTGCCGTGTGAGGCCTGGTTTGTTTGGCTTAGCGTCTTCTCCAGTTTCACCCAGGTCTATGCAGGAGTCTCTCTCTGAATTCTGAATGGCATTCCTATATGTACACATCAGAGTTTCTTCGTTCGTTGGCCAGTGGACATTTAGGTTATTTCTGCCCGTTAGCTACTACAGACAGTGCTGGGATGGACCTAAGAACACAAACAGCCCTTTGTGGTACTGTTTGCAATTATCTGGGTGAGTATTAGAAATGGGCGGACAGGATCATGGGGTTGTTCTACCTTCAGTCTCAGAGTTGATCTAGCTGCAGTACCATCTTACAGTCTCCCAACCCTGGCTCTGCTTTCCCCATATCCTTGGCAGGATTTGCTGCAGATCTTTTTGGCAACAGCCATCTTTATGGGCTGGGATGCTGTCTCGGTGAGGTTTTGTTTCTCCTTTGGGTGATGACTCATGTCATCCTTCCACAGAGCTTAGCAACTTGTATGTCTTCTCTGGAGAAACTTACAGCTTAGTTTTTTTGTTTTGTTTTGATTTGATTTTAAATCCAATTATTTGGGGTTACAATTCCTTATATTTAGGATATTAACCTCCTATCAAGTTTACAGCTTATAAATATTGTCTCTCCGTCTGTGGCTGCCTTCATGCTCTGTTAACTATTGCTTTGGGAACCGAAGCCAGGGTCTCGTGTGTGTTAGGTCAGTTCTCTGGAGCGTTACCCACTCCCGTGATTAGTTCTTATAACTGGTCCTCAGTAAATACATGCGAGCCCTTCCCTCGTGGCACATTTAGAAGGCTCTCTTGTGCCTTTTATGAACGGCGTGTGAGAGTTGCCCCTTTTGCCTCTCTACTGTTCCCGTGAGATAAGCTGTGATTGTAGGTAAGATGCTGTATTAGCCTGCTTTGCCAAAGGCTCCTTTACAACGAACAGAATTCAGTTGGTCACAGACCTAGAGGCTGGAAAGTGCAATATCCAGGTATCCTTGGAACAGTTTCTCAGAGGGGCTGCCTGCCTGGTCTCCTGTCCCGAGATGACACCTAGGGCCCTGCACCCTGCAGAGGGGTGAAGCTGTTCTGTTTACAAAAAAAGGGAGGCAAGAGACACAGAGAAAACTCCCCAGGGTTGGGCATTTCAGAAAGAGCAGTGCCAGTTCGAGGACAAACAGGAAATGCCAGGAGGAAGACTCTATTACTGCTCTTCCTGGATTCCGGATCATCAGTGCGGTGGAGGCAAACAAATCCTTGGTTCTATTATCATGTTTGTTTAGTTTAAATCTCAGTATTAAGGTTTACAGCTGGCACCAAACACACTCAGTACCCTCTGCATCCTATAACTCAGGAGATCATGATATTTAGGGGAGGGGGCTGTTTACTGTAAATTAAACAGAAAAGTTAACTCCATGAGTATTCCCTACCTTTTCATAGTCTGAAAATTTTCAGACATGAGTATGAATTAAACTAATCGGCCCACATACACATCACTGCAATTCAGCAGTTGTTCAAATCTGAGTTGTTACCCACATCTAAATAATAATTTATTTTTAAAAGATTTTTATTTTATCATTTATTTGTATGTCTCAGTGTATACTTCTGTACTGGTGTCCTTGGAAGCCAGAATAACCGGTTAGGTCCCCTGGAGTTCTGGTGTGGGTACTGGGGACCTCAGAAAGAGCAGCAAGCACTCTTAACTGCTAAGTCATCTCTCCAGCCCCATAAATTAAATTTCTATGTAAATATGTGTACAGAATGATTTTTCAAGAACGTGACTGACAGCCCACTGAGCAGTAAATTTAAAACTCTATGTCATTGATTTCGTCATCTCTTTTAACTCAGACTACCATCATACCATCATGTAGATAAAATGTCATACCGAGACAGTTTGAACAGGAAACACTCACACAACATGCTCACACAGTGAAAGCTGGGAAGGCTGAGACCAGGGAGTCATCAGCCTGGCGTCTGTTGAGAAGGCTGAACATGGCTCTGGATGGCCTTTTCCATACTGTGTCTTTCCAGGGTAAAATGAGCAACTTCTCTCTTTCTTCTCAAGAAGCCCTTGATCCTGTCCTGGGGGTTTCATGTCTTAATCCTAATTATTCCCCAAAGACTGCATCTCCAAATACCATCAAAGGGAGATGGGGATTTAGGTACGAATTTGGAGGTATGTGGAGGACAGTCCAGTCTAAATCTCTGTGACCAATGTTTCACGGTGCTGTTTCTCCCTTTTTCCCCAAAGAGAGCTATTTGGTTGCATCTTTTTCAACGTATCCCAAAGACCATCCCCATGGAGAGTAGTGAGAGCAAGCAGCTAGCCCCAGAGCTTGTCCAGCAAGGAAAGGGCTTAGGATGTCTTGGGAAAATATCCTGATCAGACTTTGGAAGATGAATGTGAGATCATTTGTGGCCACTGACTGTATCACAGTGTGAAGAAAAGCAAAGGCAGGGCAGAGAGGGGCCAACAGCAGAGACTTCAGGGCGGTGGAAGAACAGAAGTGTCTACTGCTCTGTTTAACGTGCCTGCCTCCACTCTCCAAAGCCAGTAAAGTTGGTAATGTGTAAAGAAAGAACTTTGTATGCAGACCCACATGGACACAGCAGCGTGCTGTCCCATGCTCTAGAAACTCGAGTGTTGGTGGGGTTCAATGCCAGAGATAACCAGTAAACAAAATCGAGGGGCCTACCTGTTTCCTCCCAGAGTCCAGAGAACATTAAGGAGGTTGTAAGACTCTTCTCACGACAGGTATGTGATCGAACCAACCTACCTGACTCAAAGTGTAGGGCTCTGACACATGACCAAATGGTGATGCTTCATTGATACGCGAGGTCCTTCTTTATTAGTTCTCAGTTGTACTTGTAGAGAAAATACTTCCTGTTAGAAAAACACCAGCCTTTACAGAGGGGACACCGGGTCAGAGCAGTGCTCTGCCTCCTAACCTCTCCTCAGTAGCAGCCCGGCTGATAGTTCTGGGCCTCAGCTTCCATGACTTGACTTACAGCAACTTGGAATTAGTGTGTGTGTGTGGAATCAGAATGTACAACATTGCTTCTAGAGACAAATGGTGACAATGGACATCAAAGGGAATGGGACCCCTAGTAGTGACTGTCCCACAGGAAAAGGGCAGGGCATTCAAATCTGAGACACTTTGGTATTCTCGATGATGGAAGGACATCAGTTTCATCTACTACTATGGTAGTAGTGAGTTGTGTGTCTGTGTAAGGACCAGCACTGTGGCAAGTGCGTATAATATCTTGTAACGAGAGGGAGGTATTGTATCCCCCCTTTTAATAGATTAGAAATGAAAGTTTATACAGATTGTAACTGTTTGATTTGTCCAAAGTCAAACATCCCAAACACAATCAAGTTGAACTGCTGTGTTCTTAACTGTCATACTAATTAGTTACATCCACTTGCACTCATTTTATTGTTTCTCATAAAAGTGTTCTGAGCATAGGTGATGCACAGTCCATGCTGTGTTGAAAGCCCTGTCACACGCTGCAGACAATGCTTGAGCCCGCCATGACCTCTGAACCAAGGCTCATTCCCACCGAATCAGCAAAGGAAAGACATGGGTCGTCCAGGCTCCTAAGTAGAACAGCAAAGTTCCAGTGTTGGCCAGAATTGAGAGAAGTGGAGACCCTTGAAAAACAACATTAGAAGTTCATTTCTACAGCGGCATAGGTAGAAATTACTTGCCTAAAAATTAAAAGAGTTTTATATTCATTTTATGTGTTCGTGTGTATGTATGTACACCACATGCATGCCTAGTACCCACCAAAGTCAGAAGAGGGCACTGGATCCTCTGAAATGTGAGTTACAGATGGTTGCAAGTTACCATGTGGGTGCTGAAAACCAAAACTCACCACCTCACCAGCCTGAATAGAATTTTTAAAGTACATATATAGATAATCACAATCTCATTCAGTATATAGATAATCACAATCTCATTCACTTGGCATTCCTTTTGTCTCTTCAAAACATATTTGAGACATTCATAATGTTGCCAGCCTTTTACTTTGCAGCTTGATCAAGGACATTAAAAAAAAAGCTACTACCTGTTCTTTTCATTCAATTAAACAAACAAACAAACACAAAACAACAGCAACAAAGATGGTCACTGTGAAGGAAGAAAACTTAGCAGGTCTGGTCTGGATCCCTGGAAAACTACACGGGCTACAAAGTCTGATTTTCTCCTCAAGGGATAACGAAAACCTTAGAGAGCAACATTTGAAAACTACCAGTTTAAATAACTAGAGTCTATAACAACAACAACAAAAAAAAAGTTATGGTTTCCTCATGTCTCATACTCATTGACTTTAATTATATTTAGGAGAAAATATGTTTAAAACAAATCTTGACTATAGAAATTATTTAGTTGGCTTTTTCTTCAATAATTCATAAACTTTGCAAAGGAAAATATTTAATCCTTGGTTTATAAATTTCCAGAATTTTGCCAACATTTCAAATAAATCTGGGGGGGCACTAACAGAGCAATCATACTTTAAAACATCATCAGCTTATCAAATATATCTTCAGTCAACCAAGAATGATTAAGCCAGGGCAATGTTTACATTTCATAGAAAAGCAAAATTCTTGAAGCTTCTCCACATCTGTCTAAAAGATTCATTTGCATTCAGACAAATTCTTTGTTTTCAGTCATCCAGAATAATTCTCAGCTTATTAACTAGCCAGACTAAATGGTTAGGCACATTCGTGCATCATATTATCCGGGTAAAAGAAGGCCTTTCTAATTTTGTTTTCAATCAAATCCCCCAAATGATGTCTAATGACTCCCAGACTCAGTTATTAAATATTCTACAATGTCACTTCTAGAAGGAGAGATAAAACTTGCCTACATTTTAGCCATTTCCTAGAAACCTGGCATTGTACTCTGACCTACCCTTATGAAGGTTTATGAGTGGATAAACTTTCCTATCACCAAGCACATGATTGAGTATAGGATTTGTTTTTTAGTTGGTTCTTGTCAAATGGAGGCCACCTATGTGAAATACTAGGATGGTACTCCTGAAGGGCAGAGCTTGTCTGTTGCATGGCACAGACAACGCTAGGTCCTTCGTGGGTGCTTGCTGGAAAAAAAAAAGAAGTACTTTAGTAAGAAGAACATTAAAAGCTCCATTGGGAAAGTCCACAGGGTGGGAACTCCCTGCCTCCTGTGGGACGGATATGGAGGAATTAACAGCTGATACAAGATTGAAAGATAACCGGAAGGGAACTAAGAGTAAGGGGAAGCAAGGCCTTTGCTTGCAGAGTGAACACGACCAAAAGCAAAGGAAAGTAGGAGGTATAGTTTAGAGTAAGAAAAATGTCGCTAGCAGCAAAGATGTATGCAACAGGCGAAGGCACACAGGACAGGGAAGCCATGTGTTGGAGACTGCTGGAAGCCACACTTAGCTTGCATTTTACATCAAGCAGAAGACAGGTCTCCTTGAAGGCCGTGGAACAATACCTGATTAAAAAATACAGTGGCGGAGAAGAGGAAGTCCCCTCTGCATTGAACACCACTGTCATCTTCCAAAAGACACACCATTAAGCTTCAAGGGCTGGCCGTGTCAAAACCGACACTTATTTTTTCTCAGGTCTTAAGGCTGGTGGATGAGGACCTTGTCCAGAGTTTTAGGCGATCTAGCTCTGTCTGAGGTCCTGTTACAAAGGGGATCCCGTGAACTTTGCCTCCACACTTCTGCACAAGTAATCCATGCTGCTTTTGCATTTCTCTCTGTAACTCTTACTGTCCATCAAACCCAGCACTCGCCTCCTCTGGAAGAATTTCCAAGACAGAGCCTTACTCCTTCGCTTTGAAAGCCTAACCCTGATGTGTTGACTCTACAGTTTACTTCTATATAGAAAATAACATGACCTTCAGGAAGGATTCTACCTCTGCCCCTTTCTGTCTCCATTAAAGACCTGCTACCCGCCTTTACTTCACTCCTCTTCCAAATCAGAGACTTTACAGAGCAGCGCAATACTCTCAGGAGAGTCATCCCTCTAAGCAAGAAAGGATTCTTTGAAGCTGCAGTTCTGCGGGACACATAGGACGCAGACTGCCATCTTTCTTTGGCCCCACTTTTCATCAGGGTATGTAGAGCTTCTCCCAGATCCCCACCAAGAAAGAATTACTCTGTGTCCTAGTTCCTCTCCTTCCTGTTTCTGGCTTCTGTGGATTTATTAGCGATACCAGAACTCAAGCTGTTAATAGTCTGGGGTTGGGCACTATAAACAGGAAATACAAAAAGAAAAGTCTGCAAAAACCATTTTACATTTTTCTGGCTTACTTTTTAAGAACTGTTTCTCCCCAATATGTTTTTACTCCTCTCTCCTACCTATGACTAACAGTGGTCGGGACATTGCAACCATTTTGCACACCTAATTCAATTCCTCCAGATGTTATTTAGTGCTCCAGAGCCTTTGAGACACATGATGTGTCGTGGGGAGAGGCCCCATCACGGGCATCTGTGGTGCCAGGTGAACAAAGGCACTTTTATCTCCAAGTCCCAAGCTGGTAAAAATCTTGGCGTCGGGGGATTCAAAGCCGACTCTTGTTTGAAAGTAAATTGGGTCTTCCAAAAATACATCCGGGGCTGTGCGTGTACCTGTGAGTGACAGCTTTCTAGGTCCCTGACTAACTGCTGTGTTGGGAGGGATGTGCTTTGGCAAGCTAAGTTCTGCCTTTGGGGATGCAAATGGAACCAGAGCTCTGAAGCAAGCCTGGGAAGCAAGTCCAGGGGTTTGATTTGCATGGGAAGCTTTGGCCTCTAAGTGAAGGCAGCCAAATTCCCTGGGCTCCGCAGCCCTCCGGAAATACGCCTTACAGGGGCTGGGGGCCCTAGGCCGGACCGCGTGGGTGTGATTTGAATGTTCATCGCCACAGCTGCTGCGCTCAGCCCTGGTCACTGCCATTGGTCCCGCTCCATTTTACTGCCTCAGAATCCTCTTGTGCATGTTAGTGGTTAATACAGCAGCCAGGAGACGCCAGACAGCTCTCAGCACCTGGTTCAAATTTAAGGCTCATTTACACATGATGTCACACACGCATTGTCAGCGCGAGGGAGGTCAGGGTGGTTCATTTCGGGAAGGTTTGCATTGTTGAGTCTCTGCAACACTCACTACTATTAATGCCTAAACCATCTGACTTGGATTTCGGTTTTCTGGCATGAGGTAATCCCAGGCACTAGATTTATACGCTGAATGGGAAGCCAGCAAGGGTGGCTAATCATGCTGGTTTGCAGATCTGCACCTCTGGAGCCTTGGGATGGAATTAGAAGGCCACATGGCATGTAGCAAATCACAGGGGTTCAGAGAGGAGGGGAAATAGCCAGACCTGGAGGCAGGCCTCAGAGGGGCTGCTACCTCAGCCAGCATGCTTGATGAAAGCATAGAAACCTAAGGACTTGGACAGGGTCTAGCGCATCCAGGCTAGTGTTAGCAGTCATTATGAAGCCTGTCTCTCTGCTCATGCCCAATAGAAATCCCAAACCATCTTCCCAGGCCCATTCAGGTCTCATGTTCCATGGAGCCTTCCCTAACCACCTAGTTTATGGTAATTTCCCTTCTGAATGGCCAAATGCTTCTGTCAATAAAATAAGCAGAGAGACCATTACTGAGCACTTACCGTCTGTTATCAGTTCCCTGCCCCCTCACCACACTCTAACGCAGAAAGCATTATTCTTTGCATTCTTTCAGGTGATAGAACAGATTCAGGGAGTTCGAATCAAGTGTCCAATGTCAGAGCTGACAGGACTCAGGAGGAAGACTGACTCCCAGGGCTGGGTTCTGGACCACCCGGTATGCTGTGTACGCATCTTCAGTGATGCGTACTAACAAGGAGGCTGTGACCCTAGGATATGGCACAAAGGAGTTTACAGTAATGCTGCTTGATACTTGCTGTCAGAGTTATCATCTTCTGTGTCCTTCCTGTCTCCTCTGCTCGCTAGTGTGCATGTACATAGCAGCGCAGTCTCCTCAGGGTTTGCTGAGATGGGAGAATGGAGATCAGTCCAATTCCCTATCACCAAAGCTAGTATCCTATGTAAGACACTGAAGTGTTAGCAGTCTATGGATAACCACCCTGTCATTTTTTCTTTTTATTTATTTATTTATTTATTTATTTATTTATTTATTTTATGTATATGAGTACACCATTGCATTCTTCAGACACACCAGAAAAGGGCATCAGATCCCATTACAGATGGTTGTGAGCCACCATGTGGTTGCTGGGAATTGAACTCAGGACCTCTGCAAGAGCAGTCAATGCTCTTAACCACTGAGCCATCTCTCCAGACCCACCCTGTCATTTCTTATTGTACTATGTCATGTGGTAGCTCTGAGAACACCTTGAAAAAGTATCTGGTGGGAGCATCTGTGGAAGGTTTCTGAGAGAATAGCACCCCTCTGAAAGGGTCAGCAAGGGCTGGTCAGTGGGAAGGAATGAGGTGGACACTCCAGACAGAGAGGGCAGCGTGGACCTCAAGGTGAAACTGTCTGTCCCCAGGAACACAGTAAGCTGAAAGTGCCCTGAGGAAGGGGGTGGAGCCCAGGTCATACCACAGCTTCTCTGCAGTCTTTTTGAGCAGTATTGAAGACTACCCTGACTCCAACCTTTGGAAGACCCTGCTAAAGTCTGTCAGATGTCTCCTGAGGATAAAGCTGCAATCTGTGTGTTCTCTCACCTTGGAACATAGCCACAAGTCCTTGAAAAGCAGGTGATTTTACGTTGTGCCCTTCTCACGAAGCACAGATCACCAGAGCAGAATAGAGTGCTCCTTTTGGGAATCCTGCTGAAAACTTTGCACTATTCCCCGCCCCAACCGCCCCCCCCCCCAGACACCCTTCTTCCTGCTCTCGACCCAGGGGACTTACTTAAGTAGACTGTGTCTGTGGACTCATTCACCCCTGGCTTTCCACTAGCTTCAGCCAGAGAGGCGATAGTATTAGCTCAGAGGAGAAGACAAGTGAGGTCAGGCTGCTTATTGTCCTGGCCCTCACAGCGAGTGCCCAGCCACTGAGGGTCATTGACTGTCCTGCTCTGTGTGCACTGCTCACACCCAGTAGCTTTCCCTGTGCAGCCGTCCTTGTCAGGTCTGACTTCCGGTACTTCCCTTTCTTCTTGCTCTTTGAATCACAGGGTGTCAACAGCCCCATGTTGTTATCAACTGTTTTGAACAGGCTTGTGTTCTGCCTCTCAGTGTTAAAATGTTTTTGTTGTTGGTTTTGTTTTGCTTTTGTTGTTTATTTATATGTTTGTTTGTTTTAAAATTTGAAACAAGGTTTTGCCGAATAGCTCAGGCTGACCTTGAGCACATGGCAATCCTCCTGCCTCAAGCTTCTGGATACTGAGATTATAGTCATTCACCCTTACACCTTATTCATATTTGTATGCTGAAGCTAACCGCCACACCTCAGAACACAGCAGTGTTCAGACGGGACTTTTAGACAGGTCGTTAAGGTAAAGCAAGGACCTCTAGCAAGTCCTGACTCAGCAGCTGTTGTCCTTATGAAAGGGAGAGAGGCAGTCACAGAATAAGACCTTATGAGGACATGAGATGGCTGCTCTCTGTGGACCAGGAGAAGCAAAATCTTCCAAAACTTGGAATTGAACTAATCCCTGGACTGAGAGGAAATGTCTGGCTTTCAGTTTTGTTTTGGGGGGTTTGTTTTTGTTTTTTGTTTGTTTGTTTGTTTAATCTCTGTAGTATTTGCTACACTAGTGTTACCAGACCAATGCATTGTTCTGCGTGGTACCTCTACAGCCTCTGGTGATTTTGCTAAATCTTGCTTATTACTTTGTATAAGGTCTTTTGTTAAACTTTTTTTTTTTAAGGGATACTGTGTCCACTAACTTCCTGTCAGTGTGACAAAATGCTGGAGCCAGTCAAAAGGAGAAAAGGCTTATTTTGATTCAAGGTTTCAGTTAATGGTTGGTTGGTTCCATTGCTTTGGAGAAGCAATCCATCATGGAGGGAGGCTGCAGTGGAGAAATGTTTTTCTTCTCTCAGAAGCAAATACACAAAGAGGAAAAGGGGATAGCTGGGCCACTGTCTCCTGACCCCCAGCCCTCAGAAGGCAGTTCTGAAGAAGTCTCAATCCTCCTGTTGGGAAATATTTCCTCAGATGCTGCCAGTTCTGTTTCTTCCATGTCCTGTGCCCTGTGAACATGACAGGCATAGCTCATCTAACAGAATATGGCGTTCTTCTTCTGAACACCTGTCTCTGCCTCCTAACTGCCCCACTGTCTCTCAATAGCACCACAGGCCTTAACACATGGGACTTGAGGCATCTGGATTTGTGGGACCATGTAGGATGTCTTGGGTTTTGGTGTGGCATAGGCCTGTTCGGCCATGCCTCCAGAACCCAGGGTCCTGACACGAAGTCTAAGATCTCCATTAACCTGCACAGTTCAGTCATGTGAAAACAATGCAGCCCCTCCCAAAGAGTACAGGTAGAGGGTGTGACTACAGGCCTCAGTCCTAGAGAGATTTCCATATTAATGAGTTACCTAAAGGTCAGAGGGCATAGCCCTAATTCCTTTTTCCAGGCCCTCCCTCTCCCCCTCCCTATTTAACTCAGATCTGCCCTGAGTTTCATTGGAGGAGGGGGTGCACATCCAGACCATCCACCATCCGTCATGGCAATAAAGCCGTTCTGGAAACCCACGGACTTTCTGTTATTGGGGCCTGACGTCTTGCGACCGTTGTGGAGGACTTCCCTGTGTCCCACCTACCAGGTCCCACATGGATTCAGAGGAAAGCAGATGTTGTCTGTTTCTTGTTGTTTCATCCTGTCTGTGGTATCTGCTTAGACTCCAAGAGGAGGGCTTGAAAGGAAAGAACATCCATCAGAGGAGGCAGCTCCCTCTAAGGCATTCTCCCTGAGTTCTTAGGAATGAAGGGAATCTCATAGTAATTTCCTACGAGATTCAGTTTTTCTACCTGGAATGCATAGATAACAAAAGCTGTGCCTTTCGGGGAGGTTTTAAGGTACGTGCTGGATGCAAACGTGTTCCCATAACCCGACAAGGAAACGGTGTTCTGTTGTACATTTGTAACCTGTTCTACTGATAACTATGTACCAAGCCCTGGACCCTTTAAGGGTGAGCGAATAGTGTCTCTCCTGTGAAAGAGGACCACGAATGCAGCATAAGAGAGAGGCTCTGCCATGTGCTCTGTATCCCCAGCCCCAAGCATCCTTGCAAATGCCAGATTTTCATTCTCTTTACAAAAACCATTAGCATTTGCTCTACATCAATCTCAGACAGCCCACACACTCAGTAGGGAGGGGGGTGAAACCGAACGAGTCAGGAGAGCAGAGCAGTGCCGATCCTTACAGTGCCGGAGGAGTAGATAGTTCCTCTGGTTTCTATGTTGTGCTTCCAGTGAGTAATGGCTTCTCATTCACATTATTCTCACCCCCATAAGCTGAAACACAACTCCTCACAACGCTAAGAGGAAGTCTTGCCATTACACATGAGGATGCTTCTAGAAGGTCCCCGTCACCCATGTTGCAACAACTGTGAGGGGACAGGTGTTGTGAACTGTAGAAAAGCCCAAGTAGCATCTTATTATTGTTCACTGGTCATTCCTCGAGTGGGCCAGTGTCCCGTCCAGTGGGCAAAGTTATTACAGGGTCCCTGAGTAGCCACCACCTGAAAGAGACACGGGTGGGAGAGAGAAACGAGACCAAGCAGCAAAGAACGACAGAGTCAGTCTAGCTGATGTCAAGGTCTCATTTACTAGAGGCAAGGCTTGCAGTATATAAGCAAAATTAAAACAGGGAAGTAAAAACACCCATCCCCACCCAGTGTCCTTAGTCTGGTTATCTATGGCTTGAGGCTGTTGCTTATCTTCATCGTGGGAACGTTCACGTTCTAAGGAACGTTCTGAGGTAGAGCTGTGACATTGCTGGAACTGTGAAGGTTGAGCCTTTTCTGGAAAGCCTCTGTCCTTTGGCTGACCCCGGCAGCCTAGGGGCCTCTGGTCCCCAACAGACCAGGGGACCAGAACTGCTCTTCAGTCAAACCTCTGACTTTCCACATAGTAGAGCTGGCCCTTGAAAGGATGGCAACTCCAGGGGCATAAGAACCCTTTCTTGTTAGCAGGCTACATTCTCCATCCATTGTAAGCCACTAAGGCAATCTCATAAGTGAAGAGAAGCATATTGAGGAATGAAATGACCCTATGGTTTAGCCAAGTAAACGGAACAAAAACCTCAGGAAATGAAGGTCTAGAAAGAACATTGCTTTCCCTCATAAATACTAACAACAGAACTCAAGATAAACTTCAAATATACTGCTTTCTTGATCCATCAGAGTGTTGAGGTCACAGGGCAGCCAAGCCCTGAAATCTTTTCATTGGCCTTATCGAGAAGAAGAATAGACAGGTGTGGAGAAGCAGAGACAGGTGTGGAGAAGCACAGACAAGTGTGGAGAAGCACAGACAGGTGTGGAGAAGCACAGACAGGTGCTTTCTTGGAAACAGGTGTGTGTGTGGCTAGCCTTGTATTTTGATACTAATTCCCCTTTCCTGGGAAGGGCTGCAAAGGAGGTGTGAGTCACTACACAGGTGAATTCTAGTGAACCTTCTGCCTGTCTTAATTTGTAAAATAAAGGCTGGAGCCAGTGATTGGGCAGAAGAAGGGGAGGTGGAGAAATAAAGGTTGGTGGAAGAGAGCAGAGGGGAGGACTAGAGGAAGACAATGGAGGAGGAAGATGACAAAGGAGAGGATGACTGGGAATCAGGAGGTAGAAGGACAGAGGCAGGGTCTGGAAAACCCTCAAGTTATAAGGGTCTCATAGCTGGGGAACAGAGTAGTGTAGGAGTATCTGCCCAACCTAGGCTTACAGAATATATTCATAGTTACTGAGTTGTGTTTTCATTGACCGTCATATTTGGGTTGGAGATTTAAATACCACCCACAACAGGTGTGGCCAGTAGAATAAGAAAAAAAAATAGCAGAAAGTCAGCGTGGGAGGTGAGAGAGCCTGGTCCCTAAGGACCATCTCTATAGGGCATTCACCATGGGCTGTAGGAAGACAGGCCAAGGTTGCATCTGTAGTTCAGTGGTATACTGACTGATCACCTAGTATGCAGGAGGCCCTAGACCCAGACCCCAGGACTAGGAGGAAAGATTGTCAGAGCTCCTTCCTCCACAGGGCAGGCCAGGAAGAAACCACAGCAAAGGGACATAAGCCCACCCAGGCCCCTCTCCCCACCTCACTTCTGGAACAAGTTCCATCTAAAGAGGAAAGGATAAACCACTTATCCCATTGAATTATGAGAGAGACCTACAGAGGAAAGCGTTCAGGGAAGGACACAGCAGGAGCAGACAGGCAGACAGAACCTATAAGCTCATGGCCAGTCGACAAGCTACTACACAGAAGTTACAATTCCTCCAAGCAGGAGACAGAGGAAGCAAGACAGAAACAAGAATCAGCATAAAGATAGGAAGATAGGAACTGTGTCAGCTACTCCTGAAGATAACTAGCCATGGAAAGGAAGAGGAGAAATGTGGTTTTATGTGCACAGGGCAAGTGAAGGGGAATGGGTCATGTGAGAGGAGAAACGACATATTTTTATAAGTGAGGACATATACAACACATAATGTAAAGTTAGGTTCTGACTAATGAAAGGCATATATTATAATATGCCAGGGAAACCACTAAAAAGAGCTTAGAGAGATACAGACCAAATAGTGGTGATGAAAATTAATCATTAAAGATGTTTATTTAGCCCAAGAGAAAGCAGGAATGCAAATGGATCAACAACCATCATCATGATACTTTCTTTGGGGGTGAGGTTTAAACCCAGGGCCTCATTCTAGACAAGCTACATCCCAGCTCAACAGAATAGATTTTAATTGAAACATATTAGTAAGCACACTAAACTCGAAGGCTTTAAATATATTTGTTGAAGATTGTCAGAGTGTACAAATAAAGCAATATTACTCTACTGTCTAGAAGAAACCTACTTTCAATATAAAATATAGATTGAATTGAAACTGAATGAACAGAAGATATTCCAGGGAACTAGTAGCCCAGTGTAAGCTGGAGTGTCTACATTCGTGTCAGACAGAGTAGATTTCACAATAAAAAATGTAATGGGGAAAAGACACACAATTCAAAGACGGAAGTTATACAAGAAGAACAGGGAAGTTATCCCTGGTGGTATGTACCTAGCAACGGTTCAACATACAATGGCACATTACTGTTATCACTGGGGAAATAATCCTCTCTGCAGGAGTGATTGATAGCATTAGAAAATCAACAACGCAAACCCCCGGCCCAGCCTACTTAATCGACCCTGTTTATAACTCTATGCAGCAATAGCGGATTGTGTATTTTTTGCAAATGCGCTTGCAGCATTCCTCAAGACAGAACATATGTCTTGGACTACAGTGAAATTTAAATAGAAATTGTTAGTGGGAAAGATTCCTAGAAACCTCTAATTTTTCAGTATTAAGCCACATGTTTCTAAATAACCCAGGAACTCAGAAAAATGCAAAAAATACATCATCTAAGCTTCCTCTCACAGGAGAGGGGACTAGTAAAGAACAAACTAAACTCAAAACAAGAGAAATTATAAAAATAGGAGTAGAAACCAATAAAATTGAAAACAAAAACAAACAAACAAAAACAAGAGAGATAAGTCAGCAACAGTAAAACCTAGTTCTTTGAAAAACTCAATAAAATGGGTAAGTGTCAAAGACAGGAGAAACATGTCCTGACTTTGCCTGCAGATCAAGAGTTGTATCTTTGAGTGAATCCCAGCTGTTCTTGACTTGGTGTTACCCAATCCTGACTGCAGCAGCCTCCAGCATCCTCCCCAGAATTAAGGGAGCAAAGTGGAAGCCATTTTGCACCTTTTCTTCAGTGATGGTGCTGTCCTTCTAGCCTGAACTGTGGACAGCAGCCAGTTTTAGCCTCTGCCCTGTTTTCCATCCTTTAGTCAGTGGGTGAGGGCCTGAAATAGAGAAGAGCGCTCAGGGAGGGGAGAGGGGGGAATGGGGTGGATGCTCTGTGCTCTGTGTTTGACCTCCCAGGCTTGCTGTCGTTCTCCCTTCTTAGCCACTCTGGGCCTTAAGTAATTTGTTAATCTTTTTTATTCAGTTCCATTTATTTTTCGTATGTTCCCTAGACTCTCCTATTTTCACTCAACTGCAAGCCCTTCTTCATGTTCTACCTCCTTTGCTTTCTTTCCTGAGACTCCAAGATTTGGAATTCCCTGTGATCTTAGCTTTCTGGTGAATCCAATAAACTATGTGGTTATGGAGCTCGCTGTTGTCGGAGTGGGAAAGGACAGCTTATTCCGTACCAGGCAGGAGTGGAACTTGCCCACCTTCATATCTAATCAAACCTGCGCTGGACTCGGAGTTTTTCTTTTCGAATGTTTCTTGGCTATTCTTACATATCTATTACCTTAAAAGCACTTTTGCTAGGCTCCCTGTGTCCCAAACTCTTAAGAAAAACAAAGCAAAGCAAAACAAAACAAAAACCTTTCAGATTGAAATAGTGTTAAAGCATGTAGACTCGGTTGGGTCTCAGATGTCAAAACCCCAACCCCAAGATCTGAATATAGCAGCTGAAGCAGGCAGGTTGTGGAAAAGCACCTTGAAGGTCGCCCTGTCTCCAAGTCCCACCCACTTTGCTCTGATGCTTTGAATCCTACCACTTGTGTGAAGACAGCCATTTGTAGGATATAAGTGGATGACATTGTGTGGGGGCAGGAAAAACGCTCATTGCTCTCCCAGAGGATCCAAGTTCAATTCCCAATGCCCGTGTCAAGCAGCTCACAGTCACCTTTAACTCCAGCTCCAGTGAATCTAAGCCTCAAGCAACTGTACACATGTATCCTACACTCACACGGACATACACATTCATATAAGTCAAACTAAATGTCTTCAACGTAAGCTGGCTGGGGCTCAGCTCAGGGGTATGATACTTCGCTTGCCTGCTCGGCTCTCTCTGTTCAGCCCTTGGCACTGTGCAATGAGTGTACGTCAATAACTAAGACACAAGTCATTTGCATTGGAATTGTGAGCATACAACCGTCACTCCACTTACAGATGAAAGTCATAGAACTCGATGGCTTTGTGTTAAAATAGAGAGGGAGTCGGGTAAGCACAGAGGTGGTTCAAGCATCACTGGCACGGAATTGAGGGCAGTGGGTAGTGGAGAATGAAGACTCTGAACCTCCCGGTGGAGGCCAGGAGAGGTAAGAAAGACCCAGGCTCCCCTCTGGATTCACACTTAAACCTTCCACCCAGAGGAAAGCCTGGCTAGGGCCAAAAAGAGCTTCTTAGAGCTCAGACTCATCAGGTGGGATTCTGAGTATTCCTGTGTATTGCTCCTGCAGCTTTGTATTAGATGGAAGAGGCACCAGCAAGCTCAGAAAGGGGGTCCCAAGAGCAGGAAGGAAACAACGAAGAGCAAAATAAAAAGGAAAGAACAAAACAGCAGCATGGGAGAGCTTGATGTTTCCCATGGACAGGCCTAGAAAGAGAAAGAGTTTCAATTCAATAAAGACTGATGGTCCTTAGTTGACCTGGGACATTTTGCAGGCCAGAGATTGAGGAAGCACAGACACCCACTGGCAGACCTCAGTTTTGGGTTTTTTTTTTTAAATGCAGCATGATTTTTGGTGAATTAATATTTAATTTTCAACCAGCTCCAGCACCTCATTAAGGTGGGGGCCTGTTCTTTGCCAAACTCTTCCCAGGAAACCTGCTGGCTTGAATGGAGGTGTCAGCAAACATTTCCCAGTGTGTTCTAGTGGGGAAATATTTATTTTGTAACACTCCTCCCTAGCCTAAAATACAATTATGTGACATGTTTTATATGGCCAAGGGGATCTGGGCTGAGACCGTGCGTCCATACTGCACCCTAACACTGAGAAACGTGCTCTAGGCATGTTTTTCCTTTGGTGTGGTCTGGGTGCTGCATCCAGAAGAATGGTGCTTCGTGGGAAATTCTCTTTTGCCCTGATAAAAATAAATTCGTTTGGAAACACATCAGAGTGTGTTTGGTTTAGGAGCGTGAATGCTGGAGAATCTTTGAAGGAAGCAAACAGTCATGAGAAATAACCACTTGTTCCTGCAAGCTTCGTTCATACTGGCCTCCAAAAACACCCAGGCTTCACTCCAATGGTTGCCAAAGCCTCTCTACAGCTAGTTTTCTAAAACAAGAAAGGTTTTCCCATGTGATTGATTTTTTTCTTTTGGTGGGATAACAGTTAGAACAAGATAGAAAGGACCCTTCAAGAGAGTAATTAGATTTTAAGTTCATATTGTAAATGCTTTACCTGTAACTGATGATGCCAGTACTGTCCAGGATCTGTGGACAGACACCACACACAACCAGCAAGCATGGGAAACTGGCTGCACTACCAGCCATGTCAGCAACGTTAATACAAATCACGTGTACTGCAGGGTAAAATATGATTATCTGCTAAGAAAAGACTGACAGGAGAAGCAGGGGGAACTAAACAGACTCAGAAAGAGCCCCCAGCCTTTCCAGTCATCTCCTTCCATGTATTTGGAATATGTTCCTGGGAACACCTCTTGGACAACTTGGTGCAAGGTCTCATTATCCCCATCTCAAGGAAAGAGAGAGAGAGAGAGAGAGAGAGAGAGAGAGAGAGTTTAAGATTAAGAGCAGCGAGAATTTCTGTGGCTCTATTGTCTGCAGTGTGTGGCAATTGAAGCACTGAAGAGAGGTACGTGTATGGATTAAGTAAGGCAGACTAGGATTAATGTTACTAAAAGAGGTCGACCAGAAAGCCGCTGTTAGACTACGCAGCTATCAATTTAAGAAGGCCTTTTATTGGAAGACAGTTGTATTTATATAATAATGATGCCATAAAATGTCTTTTGAAGAAGATGGATACTTTATGCATATATGAACAAAAATCTAACTCTGACACATGAACTCAACAGGAAATCTAGAAATGGACATGTAGGTAAGAGTTTCTCTATCAATTTATGATCCATTCAGCATGACATGTCATCTGAGCTGCGACTGGTGGAGGCCACAATGTCGGCATTTTTCAGTTGGGAAACTACTTCCTGCCTCCCACATCCTGGTTTGCTTTAATAATTTATTATGATGCCTTCATCCACCCATCCATCCCTAAGCCAGTCGTTAGCTGCCAGTCACTCCTGTGAAAGGAGTGCAGATTTTAGCCTTGTATCTTGCAGTGTCTAAAGTACGGTCTTTCCTCTTTTCTTACTAAGTTTGCGTAATGCTCCAAGGTAGAAAGGAGAAGAAATTCTGTTACTCTGAAACCTGAAACAGACTTTCTGTTTATCTCCCTTACATCTTTCAAAAAATCTATAACTTCCAGGCATGGAAGCAAACTTCACATCCCTGGATTTGGTGAGATCTGAGCTAGACAAGTCAAGTTGTTGTCTTTCTTGTAAACTCAGTGCATTTCAGTTTATCATTTATCTTTCCAGGAAAAAATAGCCATTTTTTTTCCTTGGTTATACAGAACTCATTCGCTTTTCTGTGATTTTTCAGATAAATTATTATTAATTTATCTGGCCCTCCCCCAGCTTCATTTTACCTTCCCAGCAAAGGAGTGTTTTTAAAAGAAGTTGTTTTGGAGAATAACCTCACAGGAATTACGATTTTCCCTGTTTCGTCAACCTCTAGTTTGCTATGCTAACAACTATTGGTAAAGCCAACATTGGGTCATGAGTAAATAAATCCATTTCAAATAGAAGTGTTGACACAGACTTGGTGTACTAATTTGCTAACCCTTCTGGGATATGTGCACACACATAAGTAATTTAATGCACACCCACACAACTGTGGAACATCCAAGGTGGTGACGATTACACACCCACCCACAGCAGCCATGAAGTGATCAGCAAGTTGTAAACTATGAATGTACTAGCCCGGATCTGTTTACACTCCTGTTCTGAGGATGGAGCGTGTGGGTCAATGTCAGAGAATCGGAGAAGTTGCCAGGCATGGAAGCAAACTTCACATCCCTGGATTTGGTGAGATCTGAGCTAGACAAGTCAAGTTGTTGTCTTTCTTGTAAACTCAGTGCATCAGCTGCACAGAGTGTGACATCAGTGAGACTGGGCTCTGGCTCTGAAAATAGGGAGCCCCTGCCACTTCTGAGACTTCGGCTGCTTCTGAAGAGACTACCATGACCATATCCCTGTGCATGCAGTGAGCTCACATGTGTATATTATACATGTGTGTATTATAAGGCAAATGCTCTACATTTTAGCTTTCACGTGTTCCTGATCAGAAGAAAATGGCTATTCACACGCACCCACTGAGCAGTGCCACAGTGGAAATCAGGTTGAGTGAGGCTCTGAAGTCGGGAGGACTGGACATGCCTAGAGGCCAAGGGAGACAGGCATAGAAAGAACTTTCATGTGGGCTTCAAACAAGGGGGACATGGGGAGACAACCCTAAATACACCCATTCTTGCCTTGTTTTAAGGCAATTTCCTCTTGTTTGGGGCTTTAGAGAGATAGAGGACTCTGATAGGAGATGACTGATAGTAATTTTTTTTTCTTTTTGAAGGTTGCTAAATCACCCATAATAAATGTTCCTTCCCGACTGTAATCTGCCAAGTTCCTCCCCTCTTCCTTGGGGCACATGCGTCCATCTGGTTTTGCTCTTGGTTGAAGAGGCAGACAGGAGGAGCTGTGGCAAGATAGCCAAGCAAATGCATTTTCCCTGGCTCCTGTCCCAGGTCAGGCTCCTTCTGGGGGATTTAGTACAGCTCACCTTCACTGCACACTGCCCTGGATTCAACATGAGGGTCTGCACTGCAAAACACAAGCTACCTGAGAAGACTGTTTAATTTTTGGTGTGTGTGTGTGTGTGTGTGTGTGTGTGTGTGTGTGTGTGTGTGTACAGGTCTTACCATGTTTTATTGACTAGTCTTGTACTCATTGCCATCCTCCTGCCTCTGCTCTCTCAGTGCAGGGATTGTAAGCAAAAGCCTTCCACACCCTACTGAGAATGGCATTTTTAATACAAAAGGTATTCAGGCCAGTAAAATTTCCAGGAATTTTGGAAAAAAAAAAAAACATTAAGTCAAAATTCAAGTTTGACAACAGCCCAAGCCTCATCAAAATGCTTTTATTTTGTTAAGTGAGAACATTAAAAAGAAAATTCCTGTCTAATGACACCAGTTCTCCCTAAAAGCACATTTTAGGGTTGGAGGTGTGGCCCGGCTGGTAGAATGCTTGTCTCATATGCAGCAGCTCTAGGTTCTGTCCTCAGTACCCCAAAGTCAGGGGACAGTAGGAAGGTCAAGGACGGCTTTGGCTATGAAACCCCATGTCAAAGAGGTAGGGAGGAGAGAAAGCACGTGCCAACAACAAAATAGTAAGGGAAGGGTAGAATTTCAGAATAAATGGCCAGCCTTGAAAAGGAACATAACTGGTTTATGAAAAGATTCCTACTTTTATCTTGCTGTGATGGTCATTTGATAACTACTGAATTATCTCTGAGGGATGCCAGTCTAATGGCTGCAAGTTGAGCACCTGCAGGGGCCCAGAGAAAACGGATTACGGAGAGGGACAACTAAATGCCCTGCCTTGGTTTGCAAATATTTCTACCTTGTTCAGACTCTGGTAGCTTGGCTTTCTGAGTCCCCAGCCCTTGACTGACAGATTGTTGGCCTCTGCTTCGGCTGCTCACACCATCAGGACAACAGTTGACCTAAACTAACTGGCTGTTATTTAAAGCCATATTGTATTGCCTTGGTTTTCATGCATCTTTCTTTGAGGATCGGAAATGTTGGTCAGTCGGTAGAGCGGTTGCCTATCATGCACAGGGCCCTGGGTTCCACTCCAGCACTGTGTAACTAGTGTATGCTGGTGAGTGCCTGTAATCTTAGCGCTTGGGAAGCAGAGGCAGGAGGATCAGAAGTTCAAGGTTGTATTATTAAAGAACCATGTGCCTGCCAGCCTGTCTTCAGCAACGCAGCGCCAGCAGCTCACTTCATCACCGCCACCACCAGGTGCTGCACCTCTCCACTGGGCTTTTTTATTTTGTAGTTTTTCCTATGCAACATTCGAATCCTTTAAAAGTGTTCTCTCTCTCTCTCTCTCTCTCTCTCTCTCTCTCTCTCTCTCTCTGTCTCTGTCTTTTCTCTCTGTTTCCTGGTCCTTTTGTCTGTCTGTCTGTCTGTCTGTCTGTCTGTCTGTCTGTCTGTCTGT
>JADRCG010010010.1:1186684-1208675 GCA_019844195.1 Rhabdomys dilectus | reverse complement strand
TCTCTCTCTCTCTCTCTCTCTCTCTCTCTCTCTCTCTCTCTCTCTCTGTGTGTGTGTGTGTGTGTGTTGTGTTGTGGTTAAACACAACTACACCATCAGACATACTAAACGTTTCATCACTAAGCACTATCCTTGGCACAACCCCACCTTTACTCTTCATCTGGAGAAAGAATCTTGCTGAGTTGTCCAGACTGGCCTTGAACTTGAGACACCCTTGCCTCAGCTTCAAGAGTATCTGGAAGTAACTTGAGACACCCTTGCCTCAGCTTCAAGAGTATCTGGAAGTATCACACACACCTCTCCTTACATGGCATCACTCTTGACTGGGTCTCATATCTTGTTCAGGTCTTTTTTTTTTTCTTCACTCTTGCTGTGTAGACCCTGCTAGGCTTAAACTTGAAATAGTCCTTTCTCCATCTTCCCAAGGTACCATCATATCCAGCACAACATGGGCATCTTGACAATGAAATTGTACATTAATTATCTTAAACTCTGCAGAGAGAGAATTTTCTAGTCCACATCAATCAGAGGTAAAGAAAGCTGCTCATACAATTAGTAGTAACGCCAGCCTCTGACCACCACCTCTGAGAGCTTGTGGATGCTGGTATGAATAATAATAGCATGTCCATCCATCCATCCATCCATCCATCCATCCATCCATCCATCCATCCATCCACCCTTCTATCCATCCATCTCCCTTTCCTACCTGCCACACATATATACATAAGGCCCTGAAAGTCAGACAGTCCGTCCATATTCAGGAATCAAACAGAACCCCTTGGGAAGCTCTATATTGGCTCCAAATGTGTTTGGTTGGTTGTTTTTTTTTTTTTTTTTTTTTTTTTTTTTTTTTTTTTTTTTTGTCTTAGAGACAGGGTTTCTGTGTGTAGCCCCGGCTGTCCTGGAACTCACTCTGTGAACCAGGCTGGCCCTGAACTCAAGAGATTCACCTACCTCTGCCTCCCGAGTGCTGGAGTTAAAGACCTGGAGCACCACCTGGTTTTAGGTCTTTCTTATCATGTGCCCAACAAGACTACACTGGGATAGCAGTCATCTACTTCACAGCAAAGTTATCAAAATTGGTAAGTCATTCTTATACTAATTAAAAAATAAGCTATAGTCAATCCTAGATGGTCTCATAATAGCTTTTATTCCAATTTGCTTTCATGGATGAGAGAGAAAGTGTTGGAAATAGGCCAGGAGGTTGAGCCTATGCACAGGTGAGGGAGGGTTGGTCAAAGGGCATGTGCTGCCCACACAGAAGTCAGCCTGTGTAATAAAGCAAAGGTTGAGAACCAAACCTTTCTCTCAGGCTGTTAAAAGAGGGCTCCTGGAAGATCCATTCACACAAAGCTTTGGAAAGCAGCTTGGAAAATTTGACATGTTGTCAGTTTCCTCTGCTGAGAAACTTAACAAACATTTTTCACAATGGTTCCCTCCAGTTTCTCCCGTTTGGTGCTAGTCCGACATCTGAGATTTTAATGCAGACCCAGGGTGGGACAGCTCAGGGCTCTGGGAGGATGTCCAGGGAAGACAGGCAGCTTGGGGGATAGGAACCATCAGTTCTCAGCAAGGGTCTCATTTTGCTTATTGGGTATGTTAGCAAGCATCAACTTAGTTATATCCACAGACCCATTGTGTGCGTGCGTGCGTGCGTGCATGTGTGCGTGTGTGTTCTTATACTGGTGTTGCTGTGTATGTGTACAAAGCCCTACCTATTCTTCCCATGGCAATTAGTCCCTAAGACACCTTGGGGTCCGAACACCATAGGCTTCAGGAGCCATTCTAATGAGTGAGTGGCATGGAAGACTTCGAGGCTTCTTGGCTGGTGGGGCTGTGACCTTTCCCTGGGAATGTAAAAGAGCAGAGGACACTTTGAAGGGATGGATCTGCCCTGGGGACCAGAGAGCAGGCTCTCTCCTTTGATGGTTTAGAATGTGCACTGTAACGTTCGAAACTCCACACCAAAGCTCTGTCCATTTTCTAGGGTATCTATACCGATGCTCTCTCACCAACCTTGGTGCAGTGTCTCAGAGTAAAACTTAGGTCCGCCTCACCCCTCCACACAGCAGGAGCTCTCTGGGGGAAAGGCTTGAGGGCCCCTTTGCCCAGTTTCCAGCTGTGTGAGCCCCCTTCCCTCCAGCGGTGCAGGGCTCCAGTTTGCATCCTCCTGCCAGGTAGCCCCGGAGTTCAGTCTCTCTTTTTATTTATGTCTCCTGCTGCCCGTCATGTGAAAGGTCTTATGAATGCCCGGGGCTCCCCAGGGGTGGAGAGGGCAGAGCTGAAGGATGACCTGAAGTGGGAGAGGAAGGCAGATTTGTAAATAAACAAGGGCACAGTTGGGAGACCCGGGGCCTCTGTGGCTTCTGCGGAGGGGAGCTCCTGAGGCCCCTCTGAAGCAGCCGGGGGAGTCAGTTATTGTTTTTGGATTTCACTGAGATGAACACCAGATGCTTTTCCAAGGGCTGATTTCACAGCACACTTGCTCTGTCTGAGCAAACACTCTCAGCAACAGTTGGATTTCCATTCGGCATTTACCTCATGCGCCCGGGAATCAGGACTGTCTGCCTCCTTGGGGTCAAATCCTTCTATTTTCTTTGGGGCTCTGCCAGACCCTTTCCATCAGCCCTGGTTTCATCTAGTCATTTCTGTTTGTGCACAGACAAGACTAGACCAGGTTCACAAAGGTTTTCAGAGCTAGTGACTGTGGCACTTCTTGTGGAGACATTAGGACACCAAACTCTTTCAGAGAGACAGATATTCAGCTAAACACAAGGACGAGTAACAAAAACCACAGTGACCCCTAATTTGAGAAACACTGTTTTACTGTTTTTGTTATAGCAAAGGAGAAATCCAGAGGTGTGGGAGGAGTGGAGGAGAATCATGGGAAATAGAGATGGGGTGCTCCGTGAAACAGCCATTGAGCTGTTTTGGAGACAGAGTGTTTATGACAAAGAATCACTAGAACTTGCATTGAGAAGCTGTGTCATTGTCAAATGAGTGTGGCTCCTGTGGTATTTATTGTATGCGCTTTCTACCATCTATACATCTTGTGGTAGTTTGAATGAGAATGCCCCCCTATATGCTCGCATGTGTAGCAGGAAGCGGAACTACTTAGGAGGAGTTAGGAGGTGTGGCCTTGGCAGAGGAAGTGTGTCACTGAGGGTGGGCTTTGAGGTTTCAAAAAGCCCATTCCAAGCTCAGAGTGTTTCAGCCGTTTTTGGATCCAGATGTAGAACTTTCAGCTTCTCTGTGTCTGCCTGCAAGTACCATGCTTCCTACCACGATGAAAATGGACTAAACCTCTAAGCCTCAATCAAATGCTTTATTTTATAAGAGCTGCCTTGGTCATGGTGTCTCTTCACAGTAACAGAACAGTGATCAAGACACATCTGTAGGACACAACTAACTGGATGTTGCCTTGAAAGCTTTTTATTTATTTTTAATTTTTAATTTTTTTTTTTTAACTCAGGGAACGAATGAAGCTTGTGCCTGACTTTCCTGCAAGTCGCATTTAAACTGCAATCTATGTGTTTACCTCCATCAGCAACTGCACTAGTCTTCTTGGAAATGGACCTAGAATGCCTTCAGCCATCATCATGCTCAAGTGTTTCAACCCCCAGGAAGTGTGTTCTTCATCTGGGCGGCTCCACTCCTCAGCTGAGCCTCATCGTTGCTCACACAGCATGCCCCCTCCCTCAACCACACCCCATCACTTTCTCTACCTGCTTTCCCCTCTTTCTCACTCATCTTTCCGTATTCACAGAGCTGAGTGACTGGCTCTGGTTCCTTAGTGGCTCATCACCATTGGCACAGGGAGAAGGGTGTGGAGGGGACATGTCATTTCCTAGCTAGCTGAGCACACCAGTTTATGGTGGCTGATGGCAGCCCTATTCTTCCTGTTTCCTCCAGATGCACCTCTCCATCTACCCATTGCACCCCCTTTTACTTCTCCAGTGATACTTAGCACTGAGGTTATCCAAATTGGCCATCCTTCTTGGACAAAAATGAATCTAGACTCTGGAACTAGGCCTGGTTCTGCCATGTCTTTTTTTTTTTTTTGTGGTTTTTTTGAGACAGGGTTTCTCTGTGTAGCCCTGGCTGTCCTGGAACTCACTCAGTCGACCAGGCTGGCCTCGAACTCAGAAATCCGCCTGCCTTTGCCTCCCAAGTGCTGGGATTAAAGGTGTGTGCCACCACCGCCCGGCGGTTCTGCCATGTCTTAACCTGTGCAACGCCAAACATGCTTTTAACTTACCTGAGCCTTGACATCATTCCATGAAAACATAGAGGGCTAGCACTTTAACTCTTAAATTGCATATGAGAAAGAAAACAACCATTACCACCACAACAAAACCAACCAAACAGCATCTCAAGTGTTTAATCAGACCTGACACTGCAGCAAAGCAGGCATGGAGGGCCCTCCTCCAAGTAGGCTGCTTGGCTTGGTGGATTTTTTTTTAAATATTTATTTATTTATTTCATGCATGTGGGTACACTGTTGCTGTCTTCAGACACACCAGAAGGTGGCGTCGGATGCCAATTACAGATGGTTGTGAACCACCATGTGGTTGCTGGGAATTGAACTCAGGATCTCTGGAAGAGCAGTCAGTGCTCTTAACTGCTGAGCCATCTCTCTAGCCCTGGCTTGGTGAATATATAGTTAATAAAGATGGAAGGAACTTCTCCAAAACTTTTCTTCTTAGAGGCTTAGGGTTTCATCAAAACAATAAAGTAAAAATAAAAATACAAACTGGATTCTGAGAAGAAAAGAGAAGAAAGAAAGTTGAAGCCTGCTGAGCCATTGGGGATGAAGCATGAGTACCATTCTAATTGTATTTCGGGATAATTGTATTTCGGGATAATTGTATTTCGGGATCAGTGTTCATTATTCAGAGGCTGAGTGGTTGATTCCTGGGGTGGTGCCCTTGGCTGTGGTGGGAGGTTCTCTGAGTGATGGTCTTCAGACCTGTTCTTTCCTGTTGCCTTCCTTCATCTCTGCTTCTCTACCCAGGCCTCCATGGTGACTCGCCTTGGTCTTACTTGAATGTTCCTCAATCTCTTCTTGACTCTCTGCTCACACATCACTGGAGACTTCCAAGGAGACATTGTAGGCGCCTGAGGACAAAGCTGGCTGATCCACATCCCTGTCGTCCTTGTCCAGGACTGTCATTCATTGCCTTGAGATCCTTGGGTGGAAGAGAGCACTCAAGGGCTGGAAAAAGACTATTGATTGGAATAGAGTTTTTCACAGCTGTAGCTCTGCTATGTTCTAGTGTTACTTCCAAGCAGGAAGAATCCAGTTCAAAATAGAATCCCAGGCTGTTGTCTCCCAGGAAGAAATAACTGCTCTCATTTCAATTTGACATATAATTATTGTACATTATATGGGGTGATAATTCAATACATAAATACAATGAATAATGACCAAATTATTATTGTAAGTGTATTTATCATGCCGAATATTTTTCATTTCTTTGTGGTAAGAACATCCAAAATCATCTTGTGTAGTTATTTTGAAAATATAATACATTAATGTAAATCATAACATTAATATCCAATACTGTGCTACTGAACCCTGGACTTCTTCCTATTTGCCTACAATTGTGTATTCATTAAGCAAAAAAGCAAACACACTGTTGGGTTATGGTCCAAAGCCAGTGGGGGAGCTGAGAAGGGGTTATGAAACATAAAATGTTAAGTTTTTACATGTAAACACCACACACTATTTTTTACAAATAGTTTTTAAGTAACATACGAAGAAATGAGCTTCCTTAGACATTTTCATACTAGCCTGTCTTTGGTCTCTGTGGCTCATCCTCCGTTTTTCCCTCCTCCATGAGCACTTCTGTGCCCAAGCGCTCCCGGTTTACCCTCGTGGCTAATGGAGTCTACAACCCTGTTCTCCTCACTTAAAACTTCTTCCCATGGTCTCTCTCTAGTTTCATAGCCTATGCCCACACTCACAGATATGTGCAGATATAAAAACCTAGATTATGCTTTATGCGAGAGAACATGTGGTATTTGTCTTACTGAGCCTGGCTTATTGAACAGTGTCTGACTTCATAAAGTTTCATTACTTGACACTGCCCAAGGTAAACAAGCAGAAACCTAAAAACTAATTGCTATTAAACTTTTGAAAGTGTTATTTTATATTATGAAATAGAATGCAATATAAATATGTTGAATCATTATAGAATACATGCACGAAACTAGAGATTATTATACATAGTAAAACTATTACACTATAAAATTGTGTATGTTTATAATTTTTAATGTTTTTAATAAAAACAGAATTATGTGTATTCTCTCCCTTTCCTCCCTCTTTTCCAGTCTCGAGTTGATAGCCTCTTTAATTATTACATACATATATGTGTGTATGTATGTATGTATGTATATGCTATGCACAAATATATAAATTCATCTGGTTGAGTCTGATTATGTTGTTTGTGTGTATATAGTTTCAGGGCTGGTCATTTTGCAGTGGACAATCAGTAGTGGGCTCATCCCTGGGAGGCTAATTTTCCCTCTCTTGGCAGTCATCATTAACTGCCTGTAGTTCTTTGTCTATGGATGGGACCTCTTTCAAAGCAATGTCCATTGATACTGCTGTAGTCCTGGTGTGGTTTGTGCAGCCATTTCTAGGAGAGAATATTTTACCCAAGACTTTCTGGTCTTCTGACTGTTACAATCTTTCTGTCTTGTCTGCAATAATGTCCCTGAATCATAGATGCAGGAGCTGAGATATGGATGTATCTGTTGGGCTGGGCTCCCCACAATCCACTGACCTCTGTATTGTGTCCATTAGCTATAAAGAGAAGCTTTTTTTTTTGGATGAGGGAGTGGCAGTCTATGCTAGTGCACGTGGCTTAATTTCAAGGGGTGTGTGTGTGTGCATGCACACACACACTTACATGTATTGTGTATAATTAATTTTAGGTAAATTAAATATAAAATAATGTGATTCCTTGAGGCTTTATCAAACAGTCTTGGTGTTGTTTGTCCCTCTTTCTTCCTATGTCTGTACTGACCTCCCTCCTTCCCTCCCTCCTCCTCAAATAAATTGACCACAGTAAAAAAAAAAGTTTGAGAGAACCATCAGAAAAAGGATCTACAATCTCTCTCAGAGCCTTCTCTTTTTTCTTAAAAATAGCCCGAGGATTGATGCCTGGGGTAGGAAGCCTTTTCAGGTCCCCAAGCGGTAGAAGCAAAGCTCCAAGCATGGAATTATAAACGCAGGCTGTCACCTCTAGACTGTAGTCACACCTTGTTGCCAGGGAACAGTTTGTTGCTTATGGACCTGATGCTGTGACCAGCAGTGAGATCTGGGCTACTGACCAGACTGGAATGTCTCTGAGCTCCTGGAAGTGTCATGTCACCTCAGTGTGTCAGTGAGTTGGGTCGGAGCCCAGGAACCCAGAGCTGACCCCAGTTATGTGAAGAGTCGGTGTTTGTGGTGGGAGATGAGCATCAGCCAAGGGCATACTCTACACAGCACATAGGATGGCAGAGTTGATACTCAGTGTTTTTTATCCCCCAAAGTTATAAAATGTAGTTTTATAACTAGGGCTATTACAGAAGAGTTGGGGAAAAAAGTCTCTTTGAAGTGGAATCTCATGTATCCCAAGCTGACCTCAAACCTGCTTTGTAGTTAAGGTTGGCCTTGCACTTCTGGTCCTCTGGCTTCTATTTCCTCAGCTCTGGGACCATGGGCATGCACCATCATGCCTGGCTTATGCAGTGCAGGACATTCAAACCCAGGACTTGTGCATGGTAGACAAGCACTCTACTGTCTGAATCATATCTCTAGTCAAAGAGTTGGAAATGTCCTCTCTTAAAATAGGACTTCTTAAACTTTTGTATTTATTTTATTTTATGTATATTAAAAATGATTTTTGCCTGCATGTATGTATGTGCACCATGTATGTGCCTGATGCTTGTGGAGATCAGGAGAGGGTGTTGGATACCTTGAGGCTGCAGTTACAGACATGCATTACATGTCTCATGGCTATGAGACATGGGGGTGCTGGCAATGGAACCCTGATCTATAAGAGCGGCATGTCAGTGAGTGAGCCATCTTTCCAGCACACAGATATTTCGTGTGTGTGTGTGTGTGTGTGTCTGTCTGTCTGTCTGTCTGTCTGATACAAGACAGACACCCATTTGTGAAAGTCAGTTCTCTCTTTTCATCATGTAGCTTCCAGGAATTGATCTCAGGTTGTCAGACTTAATGACTGTTTTAGTGACTTGGTTGCTCTTATGTCATCTTGACAGAAACTAGAGTCACCAGAGAGGAGGGAGTCTCAACTGAAAAAGTGTCTCCATAAGATTGGGCTACGGGCAAGCCTGTTGAGTATTTTCTTAGTTATTGATGTGGGAGGGTTCAACCCATTGTGGGTGGAGCCACTCCTGAAATGGTGGTCCTGGGTTCTATAAGAAAGCAGACCGAGTAAGACATGTGTACAAGTTAGTAAGCAGCACCCCCCTATGGCTTCTGCATCAGCTCCTGCCTGCCTTCAGGTTCCTACACGGAGTGCCTGCTGTGATTTCCTTCAGTGATTAACAATGATGCGGAAGCATGAGCCAAATAAGAACTTTCCTCCTCAACTTGCTTTTGGTCATGGTGTTTTATCACAACAATGGTATCCCTAACTAGGATAGCAGCAAATGCCTTTATCAGTTGAACCATCTCACGGACCCAGAAATTTTCAAACTATGAGAAAAGGAGAACATTAATCTTCCTAAATTTCAGTGCCTGGGCGAAGCACTGTTAAAATCCCAGCACTGTAATGTGTGTAAAATCATGGACACCAGACATTTATACTGTCAAGTCTCTGAGAAGATTTTCTAGCTTCTGTTTCTCTTGAAGAGGCTCAGCCCTATCTAGTGCTTCCAGGAAAGTTCAAAGCCCCCACCTCCACATTTTTCTACAAACTCCAGAGGTGACTCCTACCTTCCAAGCACTTATTTTATGCTTCTTACCTGTATGTATGCACGCACATGTGTGTGCTCGTGTGTGTGTGTGTGTGTATGTGTGTGTGTGAGCACGCACATGCTAGCACACGGGCTCGAGAGAGAGTGCAAGCACACATGCGCATGCGTGTAATTTTTCATGGGGACTCAGGACTCAAACTCAGGTCCTCATGCTTCCATGGTATAGTGGCTCTTCTTGCTTTAGTTAATTAATTAAATTTTGGTTTTTCAAGGCAGGGTTTTTCTGCATAGCCCTGGCTTTCCTGGAACTCTCTCTGTAGACAAGGCTAGCTTTGAATTCAGAGATTCATCTGATAATTGCTATTCTTGGTAGTCAATTTGACTACATCTGGAATTGACTAAAATCCAAGTGTCTGGGTATATCTGTGAGGGATTTCTTTTTCTTAATTAAATCATATGAAGTAGGAAGACCCACTTTTAATTCAGGTCTTTTGAGGTCAGGCAATATACCTTTAATCTTTTGAGGTGGGAAATCCCACCTTACCTTGGTCACACCTTATGCTTACAGTCTTAATAAAGGACGAGGGAGAAGGAAGCCTCTCCCTTTGCCCGCTTGTTCTTGCCGGAAAGTCCACTCCTTCACTGCATTGCAGCCGGCAATATACTGAATTCCCACACATACTGAATCCCACATGAGGCTGGATTATTGGACCTCGTGTTGGTACACAGCCATTGTTGAACTAACTGGACCACAGTCTGTAAGCCATTCTAACGACGCCTCTCCCCTTTCTCTCTCTGTAGATTCATTCTATAAGTTCTGTTACTCTCCAGGACCCTGACGAATACACATGGCACAACACCTTACCAACGCAATCATTTCTCTAGCCCTTGAGCACCGATGCTCACGACTGACTGTGTTGTGTAGCTCTGCAGGTCACGAGCTTATAGGTCTCTCTCTGGATCTCCACTCAGGTAAAACATTACTGACTTGGTGGACTTTATTGAAAACTTGAGGTAGGCATGCAGCTGAGGTTTAGTTCACAGCCCCAGTAACACCTTCAGTTAGAACACTAAGCTTCTTTATGCCCATACTTGGCTGTCCCCATGGAGCGTCTGTGAGCCTTTTGCTTGGTGAGGACTCAGACACACACTCCCAAACTGCCTGCTCCCTTCCTCCTCACCCTCCGCCATGACTCAAATCATTGGGAATCAGGAGGATTCCTGGGCTAGCCTGGTCTAGCAATCTCTCCTCTTGCACCTCTGAACACCTGTCCACATTTTTCTCCTCAAGCAAGTGGCTTATGAACAAATTTGTCTAAACAAGGGCTTTTTCTTTGTAGTAACTGTTACAATAATAAAAGCCTTTAGTTCGTATACTATATATAGTTGTTACCCTGACTTTTAAATTGAGCATTATATTGTTAGCTCTTTCTTGTATCATCAGATGTTGAAGAGCACAGGATTTCATTAATAAGTGCATCCGAGTGTAGCCTGCTATTTTACTACTGTTGGACAGCCTTGGCTTTGGGGAAACTTATAAAGCAGAACTTACTAGCCCAAGGGTATACCTCTCTCCTTTTCTAACTTCCTTTCTTGACAGGGCCTCAGAGAGTCCAGGCTAGACCAGGAATCCTCCTGGTCTCAAGTTCTGGGGTTACATACATGAGCCATTCAGCTTCCAAAGGTATGTTTTAAAAGTTCCATATTAACTGCCAGTTTTTCCTTCAGGAAACGAATATCAATTTGCATGCTGCCCAGATGGAAGTGTCTGTGTCTTTCCATGGTTTGCTAGTGTGGCAGGGATGTGACAATGACAGAGAAGCCAAGTATCTGGTCAGAGTGACAGAACCTTGAGCTAAGTAAGCTGCAAGGGAGCTCTTGGCCTTGCAGGACTCCAGGACCCCAGGGGAGTTGATAAACACCCCAGTTTATCTCTGGGGCTGCTGCCACCTGCCCAGACCCACTGTTCACTGGCCCAAGGGATCAATAAATCCTGCCTCTGAACTCCTGCCGTTAGGAATATATCCTAGAACCACTCTCTCTATCTGCAGGTGCCTCAGTGGGCCCACCCTCACAGCTGACCCCCTCCTCACTATTCTCCCACAGATGAAGGGCTGCAGGCAACTTGGCCTTCTCCCCAGCTCAGGAGGACCATGGTTTCTGGCCCACCTAATTTTGTTTCTCTGTCCCACCTTGGATCTAGAGAGATTGAAGGTCACCCGTTTTTCCCGTCACCCCACAACACCATACAGGAGGCAACTTTCACCTCCTCAAGGCTCTGGGGTCCACATACTCCCTCTTCTCTGAGATGAAAGTGCTTTAAGGCACCTGAGCCTTCTCTCCTCATTCCTTGTGCTGGAGCTCTGGTGAGCAAAGCATGCATATGCGCCACCAGCCCTCCAGACTATTTTTACACAGACTAAAAATACACCCTTACCTCAGAGGTTATGCCGAAGGGGTTTGTTGAGGGTATCAAATGGCCCTCTGCGAATATAAACTGCTTCAGTATCACTCGCATCCTGCAGGCTCTGCACCTACAGTGAACAAACGGTGTAGGAAGGAGACCACCGGGGTTTGGTGATGCCTGGCCTGATTTTCCCTGTCCTCTAGACACTTGACAACTCTAGAGAAGATTTTAGATGCCTACTTCCAGCCTTAGGCCTGGTTATAAGAAGCACCTGCAAAGATTGGCAACTGTCGTGAACGGAGAAGCAAGGGTTTTTTGGCTGCATCTGTGCAGGCCACTGAGGTCAGGTATCTAGAACACACGATGGTTAGGTGTACCCCGGGTCGCAGGCACTCTGCTTCCTTCCCCTTCCAACCCTAAGTCCTTTCACCTTGGCCTCATTCCCTCTGTGAGACATCTGTCTCCCCTGTGTAAGCCTCTAGGGCAGGCTACACCGTGGAAGAGGATCAAATGTGGCTCTGTTCCAGGTCAGGCCCTTTGGACTGAACTTTGAGGCAGACGCTCAGCTGCCATGACTTCCCACTGGTCACTTCCACAGCAACACCCCCCAGCAAAGATGTCCCAGCACGTCCTTGGCCACCGGCTTCTTGGGCGTGATAAAAATAGCGGAGGCCCCATAGCTGCTGAAGGATGAAGTCTGGAAGGGGGTGATTGATTCTCACAGCTGTGCCTTGGGGTCAGCAAGCCTTGTGCAAGCAGAGATGGTGGGGCGAGCACTGGAGGTTCTGCTATAGATAGAGCTGTTGACAGGTGACCCTGGGCTGCTCCCAGAGAAGAACATGGCATAAGCTAATTACAAGGAACTGCGAAGGGCTCTTGGAAAGGATGCAGAGCTCCCTTTTCTCTCAGGTCATCGTTTACATTTGGGGTTATAGCATTCATCCCCCTCCTTCATGCTGGGGCAAGACCCAAAGCAGGGAAAGGGTGTTCACTTCCAGGGAAGGCAATGGAGTGCAGGCTTCCCCTAAAACAATGGTTAGGAGCTGTCAGGGCTTATGAAACACCACAGGGACACCAATGTCAGGAAGCTCCCAATTGCTTGCAGTTAATATCTGAGTCAGGAACATCTAAGGTTAACTGCATACACAGAACACCATGGAAGTCCTCTCGCAGGTAACAAGGTGGCTTTTAAGTCAGTGCGGTACCACGAGGCTGCTGGGCTGTGAAGTTGAACAGCTGGACTAGATCTGGACAACTGAGAGATAGGGCCATATGCCTTTACTTTACAGTGCATATTTCCTGGGCAATCTATCCCCTGGGGTTCTATAAAGTCATAATAAAGTCTCAGAGAAAGAGAAAGAAGCGGCGGGAGGAGGGAGAAATTAAGAAGCAAACGAGAAAGGATATGTTTTCAGATGAGATTATAAAAGAAATGATGAGTTGATGAAGTGGCCAGACAGAGAAGATATCCAGATGGCTGTGGCACCCCGCCCCCAGAAGGCATTGCGTTATGATAGAGACAGAGGGAGAGAGACAGGAAAACCTACTGGCTTTTATAAAGGACACCAGAGGAAAAAGTACAGGATAATCGAGGTTAGGGAAACAGGCTAGCAAGCTGAGTGGCCCTCACCTTTGTCTTTGTGAGCCCCATAGGAGATGGAGGCATTGAAGCCCTTCACCCCTCCCCCACTCCTTCATCTGCTCGTCTGAATTGCAGTTTAGGACTTCTCCCCAGGTAGCTCCTCTTTCTCCTACTAACTCCAGTCCTGAATAACTTCTAAACGCCATCAATGCCTTCATAACTGAATCCAGTCTCCTTGATTGTAGAGAGTATTCAGCAAGTACCCCAGTTCCTAGTCTGGCAAAATTTAGTGTCAAATCAGAGCTGGGTAACGAAGATGGTGAGGGTCATGGAGACTGAGTCAGAGCAAGCTGCATGAGGCAGGGTGGGGATGATTCTGTAATTAATCTAGAAAAGAGACGATTTCAGGTCTCTAAGAAGGCAACCCTGCACATTGTCTCCAGGCCTGGCTCTAATATTACAAGACAAGCGAAGACCTTTTTATCCAGGCTCCTACTGTGCTCCACACCGTGCGTGACCTCGCACATGTGCAGAGAAAACCCCAGCTGTATATCCAAACTCCATCTGCACACTTCACCAAGCAAACAGCATGTGGCCACTGCCTGGGGCTGGTCTGTATGTCAACACTGTGAACTGCCCTTTGTAGGACATAAAAGGCTTCCTCATTCACTCCCAGGGCAACCCTGAGACTGGTTTTATTTCTCCGGCTCATCACACAGTCAGCGTTGCACACCTGGTGAAGGCAACGGCTTTCTGCCTACAGAATCTTCATTCTCTTTCCAGGTGAGCAATGTCTCTGTGCCTGGTTTGACTTCCTGGCCTCCTGGGTTGAACTCCTTCTCCTCTAGTCTCCATGCTGCCATCCCAGCAACCCTTCCCTGGAGTAACCTAAGGTTACCACCCTGTGCCCCGCCTATAACCCTTCAGGGGCTGTCTCTGCCAGTGGTCAACTCAAAGCTCTCACACCCGGCACTCCTAGGCCAAGCCCTGCCATATGGGTTCATCTGTCCTAGCCTATGATGCTCGAACCTTAACAAATATCCTTACAGATGGTGACTTAGCTTCCAGCCTCATTGCCTGCTTGTGAACAGAACTCCTACTTTAAGGGCTCTTTCCCTCACTTACAAGCTTGATAATCTATCTCTCTTTCTCTCCCCAGTGGATCACTTCCTTCCCCAGTGGATCACTTCCGACCTCCACACCTCTTCACGTCCAGGAGAGAGTAGTCACTGCGGGTACAGACTGAACTGCTGTCTACACCACAGCAATTAAAATACTTCGTACCATTTGTTTGCTTCCAAGCTTTTTTTTTCCCCCCAGCTATAAGCTCTCTGAAGCCAGGGCTGTACTGTCCTTCCTGGCTCCCCGTGCCTAATGCGGAAACCGGAATTGAACTGAAATAGAAAAAGATGCCCGTGAGTGATGCTTGTTGACGCAGATCACATTCTGTTCGTGGCATAGAGACTTAACTTGTTTGAACAGGGCCGTATTGTATATAAGGCAACCACTTGTAAATTGTTGTAAGAAGGCTATGGCAAACTTAAGGCTTGTGTCCAAGACTCAGATGAGGCCGTAAAAGGTGCTTGATCTTGGCATCTCCAGCACTGGCAGCCTGAAGCAGGACTTCAGACTTTGTGTCTCAGGTGCCAAGGTTACCTCGGGACGAAGGTCAAGGCAGTTTCTCTGGCAGCTCGAATCTCCATACTCTTTCTCCATGAGAAGTCAACTGGGGCTCCTTCCTCCCCTTTGGAAAGAGAAGGAAAAGGGGAGATGGGTCTGAAATCAGCTCAGGAGATTGAGCACCAACCACACATCTCATCCACCCACCCAGGATCCATTGAATGGCCTGTCGCTGCAGATACAAATGAGCAAAGTAAGACCTGCGTTTGAAGGCTTCGCACTTGGCTTTGGAAGGGAGGGAGTGAACCAATGTGAAGGATGCAGGTGCTCAGCCACCCAGAGAGTTAAAGCACAAGTGACCTGCTGGGATGGAGTTCATGCCAGGGTGCTTATATACAATGCGTGAGGCCTCTCGGTTCAGTTCCCAGTACAACACACACACACACACACACACACACACACACACACACACACACTCACGCACGCACGCACGCATGCACGCACGCATACAAACATACATATACATATAATATTATATGATATATGTATATATCATATATATATGTATATATATTACACACACATAGATACATAAAATACTCTGAGCCTGGACCACTGTGCACCCCCTGACCCACTTCCAGTAATCTATTTTTCACAGAGCTCTGAGGCTGTTTGTCTTTCAGTCAAAGGTAGGATTTGTGCCTCTTGCCTAGTGATTTCTCTGCACATGACAACCTCTGTCTGGTCCAGGTTCCTCTCATTTGCTAATTTCCCCTCAAATGACTACTTTCCCGCCCACACTGGCTTTTCCATTTTAGTCCTTGGTTTTTGTCCCCAGCTTCCTGCTCATCACCTTCAAAGTATGTACTGGACACATGCATCTTCTTACATCCACTTAGGCAGGAAAGGGAGACATCTTGTATTCTTCTGTACTGGCAGTACCTGACTTCAGGGGTTAATCATCACTTATTAATCAGATAGAGAGGAGGGCTCTCTGGTGGATTGAATGAGAATGGTCTCCATAGGTGTATATGTTTAAAAACTTGGTCTCCAGCTGGTGGCTGTTTGGGGACAAGGGGATGGGGAGGGGTGGCCTTATTGGAGGAAGTCCATCAGTGGGGGTGGGCTTTGAAGTTTCTAAAGCTTTGCATCTTTCTGAGTTAGCTCTACCTCCCACTTGGGAATGGAGATGTGAGTTCTCACCAGTTCTAGCTGCTATGTCTTTGCTCCACCCTACGGACTCTAACCCTCTGAAGCCATAAGCCCAAATAAGTCCTTTCTTTTAAAGGCACCCTGGTCATGGTATTTTGTCACAGCAATAGAACAGTAGCCAGGCTTTATGTGGGTTCTCTGGTGTTTGAAATGGGCTAGGTCTCAGGGAACACTTTGCAGGAAGAAGGTCACTTGAGTATGGCAGATTTGGAGGGTGGGGGGCTGCATAGTAAATGTTTGCTACAACATTAGTCCAGAGCAGGTGCATGAGCCAGGAGTGAGTCCACGGTGGCCAAGGGTGTGAAAGGTGAAACATGTGAAAGGTGGTCAAGGGACACCGGCTACCCCCTTTCTGTGTGTACTTCCCCTTCCGTGACAGATGGGAATAGAGCAGCGCTGACACATTTACTCCTTGGGTATGCCCACTTAGGCTAAACAAATTTAGCACAGGCTGAACAATTGGAACTCAGAGCTGATCCTGGGGGATTTAATAAGAGCTGCAAGGGCACTCAAATGACCCTGGATGATTCTAAAACCTGGGGAAAAAAATCCCCCAGCAAGCCCAAGCTGTCTGATCATGAGACTCATCTCCTGACTGACTCTCACAAAGACCTGGCCAAGGACATTCCAGCTGTGCCAGGCCACTGGGCAGGGATCCCAGAGAGAGTAATCTATCACCGCTCTTCACCCCCTCACACCTCAGGGAGCGTGGGCCTGTGTCCACAGGCTGGCAGACAATAGCCCCTAGTTCTTGCGAAAGTGTGGGTCCCCACTGCCAGCAAAACAACCAAGGTTTTAGCACTTGGCCATTGGGTAGAGCTGATGCTGGCAGAACCCTGGAGACTTGTGATACTCAGGCTCACCACTGGCAGCTCCACTGGGATCACCAGCAGAAAAGATGTCTACCTCCCAGAGATTTATGGAGCCAGAGTGATGTGGTCGTTTTTACCCCCCTCCTCCTTTTTCTCCTCCTCTTCCTTGTCCCCTCCTCTTCCTCCTCCTCATCTTCCCTCCCCTTCATAGCTCAGTGCTATGGGCATCCTGGCTTGAGATGACAAAGTGAGGAGGCTCCACTTACCCTCTCCCCCTGTACCTGATGTCAGTGATGGCTTTTGACTGTGGCACCTTCAGCAATTTTTGTGCACCCTGCACCACAGGCTAGGCATGGATTCCCACCTGACTCTGCTTGTTCTCTCTCTAGAACAGGGCTAGACCATAGATAGCAGCCAAGGCAAGGCTTTCTCATCTGACCCACCATAACTCTTCTTCCTTCCTTCATTCTTTCCTTCTTTTCTCTTCTTCCCTCCCTCCTTCCTTTCTTCCCTCCCTATTTCCTTCCCATAAATCTTACCTGGATGTCTTGGCAGGAGACTCCAGGAGTTTCTCTCCACAGGAGTAGATCAGTCTCAAAGCCACCAAGACCCTGAACCCACTGCTTTTTGAATTGGGAAGTCAAAAGGGAAACATGCCAACGGTCTTGTGCCCCCATGTTGTCCTTGTGTGACATCAGGGCAGTGATGTCCTCTGGCATGAGAATGGCAGGAACACAGCCAAGATGGAGCAGGAGAGAGGTTGGAAAGTGCCACACAATCTAGCTAGCTTCAGTAGCCAACATTCCTTGGCAACGACACTCTCACTCAAAGCCCTGGGAAGCATTTGGACATTTATCAGGTGGAGTCTAGCATCTATAGAGAGTGCACAGGAAAACACCATGACATTTCTCTTGTGAATTCAGTCCCCCTCCTGTCTTGCCATATGCTGGTGTTAAGGAGGAAGAATGGGCAGGGTCACACCAACCATGCCGCCCAGAGGGCAGTGATGTAAGCCACAATGCTTCTGTTTCAGCTCCAAATGTAGCAGCCAGCAGCAGGAGGTGCCTGGATGCCTGGCATGTTTCTCTGAGCTCCCAGGCTGCTGCATGTGGTTGCTATCGCTCTGGACTTTGCAGCCCCCAGAGCCTGAGGCTGTGTGTTTGGGGCCTCTTGAGGGTCAGAGATGAGCCCGCAGTGCTTGTGTGAGCAGTCTCTGTTGTCCTTTCCAAGGGATGGCATGTTGTAAGGACTCTGTGTCACCACTTTTGAGCATCTATGTTGTCAGGCACTAGACTAAGTCCTTTACATGATTTACTGACTCCTCTAGAAAACCCACTAGGAATACACTGTTATTGAACTTTTGAAGATGAAAAGCCCAAGTCCTAGGCAGGCTGCGTGAGGATTGATATTGCTGAGAACTAGCTACGATTCCAAAGTGCTTAGGAAGTAAATGATGCTCCTGCCTCCACAGAACGAGGGCACTAGCAGAATAATCAAAATACTGAACAGGCAGAGTGTGATGGCTCACACCTCTAATCCCATCACTCAAGAGGCAACAAAGGAAGACTGCTGTGAGCTCAAGGCCAACCTGGGCTACATGAAGAGATCTTCTCTCAAAACAACAAACAATCAAGCAAACGAACATTCTAAACATCAGTTAGATGTAGGTTGTTTAAATAAAGCAATTAGTCTTCCAGAATATGAGTTGGTACAAGGTAGAAATACCACAATAATACATGTTTTGATGCAACATGAAGGCTCACTAGATCTGGTCCTTGTCATGAAGAGAAGGACACCTGGCCACAGCTATCAGTTCTTGAGCTAAAGGCTTTGGAGTCACAGGTTGACTCAGTCTGTAGGTCATTTTTATGGTGTCTGCCCAGTTGGGGACACTCTGCTGTGGCCTTGAGAGATGATGGCTGAGATGGACAAAGGTGCTTGTGGCTAAGCCCAACAATCAGAGTTTGATCCCTGGGACACCCTTGCTGGAAGAAAAAAACCTGACTTATGAAAGTTCTCCTCTGACATCCACACATGCACCATGGTGTGTTTGTATACATGTACACACACACACACACACACACACACACACACGTAAATCAAAGAAGTAAAATACTGAAAGCAATAGACAGTGTTTTCCATGACATTAGATTTTCAAGCGACTGGAACACATTAGGTGAGAGCTTAGCAACCCTTTTCCAGAAAGGGCTGGATGAAAACCAAGAGAAGTCTTGCTGGTCATGTGACCTCTGCTGCAGTTTCTCCACTCTGTCATTATATGTGAGGACAGCCACAGACGATATGCAAACAAACACATGTGGCTGTGCTCCGATAAAACCTTATTTATGGACACTGCAATTTGAATTTCACATTACTTTAATATGACAAACTAGTATTCTTTGGGGATTTTATAACCATTTAAAAATAGAAAAAAAAAAAAGCACTCTTAACTCATGGGTTACAGTTGCCAACGTCTTGGCTCGGCCGCTGAGTGAAATATTTTCTCACCTTCTGTCTATGTACTCAGAACAATTGCATCAGGTTACTGGGCACAGGAGTGTCTGTTAAGGTACTTAACAGATTGTTAAGTACCGGTTACTGGTGTATTGTTTCTACCCCAAGTGTACTGAGCCTGACATCCAGAGGAAGAAGCAGGAAGAATCTTTTCTCTGATTATAATCGATACCAAGTAGAGAGAGAAAACCACATCACCCAAAAGGAGCTAGGAACTTTCTTAGAGGTGACACCTACCCAGGCAGGTGTTTGCGTCTGTGTTTTAAGTTGATTATTTTTATTTTGTTCCATGTGTAGAAGTGTCTTGTCTGCATGAGCCACTGTCAACCACTTGTTTGCCTAGTATCCATGGAGGCAAGAATCGGGTATCATATCCTTAAGTGGAATTATAGACAGCCGTGAGCTGCCATGTGGGTGCTGGGAACTGAACCAAGGACCTCTGCAAGAACAGCCAGTTCTCTTAACCACTGAGTCATCTTCTGAGCCCTGCAAGTTTATTTGTTTGTTGTTTTGGTAAGGTATTCTCATGTAGCCTAGACTGGTCTGAAACTTGCTGTGTGGCTGAGGATACCCCTTACTTTCTGATTCTCTTGCCTCTACCTTCCAAGTGCTGGCATTACAGGCATGTACGGACCATGCCCAGTTTCTGCAGTGCTGAGGTCAAACTCAGGACTCAGTGTATGCTAAATAAGTTCTACTAACTGAACTACAACCTCAGCTCCAGGTTGTCTGAGGATGTCAGAAAACCACTGCAATCACTGCACGGGAAAGACATAATAGAACATTTAGAAGAGGAGAAGGAGGGGGCGAGGAGGAGAAGGAAGAAGAAGAAAAAGAAGGAAGAAGAGAAGGAGGAGGAAGAGAAGGAGGAGGAAGAGGAGGAGGAGGAAGAGGAGGAGGAGGAAGAGAAGGAGGAGGAAGAGGAGGAGGAAGAGGAGGAGGAGGAGGAGGAGGAGGAGGAGGAGGAGGAGGAGGAGGAGGAGGAGGAGGAGAAGGAACCACCATAGTGTGGTAACACACAATTTTTAATCCCAGCACTAGGGAGGCACGTGGATTTCTGAGTTCGAGGTCAGTCTGGTCTACAAAGCAAGTTCTAGGACATCCAGGGTTATACAAAAAAACTTGTCTCAAAAACAAAACAAAACAAAACAAAAACAAATAAAAAACACTGCATTTTAGACTCTTCCTAGCATTGCATTGGATGTCCTGTGAACAGCACAAAAACTTCATGTTCACACACATGAATTTGTGAATTCTGCATCCACCGACATCTTCCTCCTAGCTCAGAGAACCCCATTTTGACCTAGGTTCCAGCCCTAAGGAAGATGATCCTGTCACAAGGATGTGCTGGCAAATATTTAGCACTTGGATTTTTCAGGACAAAAACCCTGACTCTTAGGGGCTGCCAATTCCTGTGGTATAAACCATCCTACCAAGGCCACTGCAAACCACCACCATCAGGTCACCAAAGTCAGGGCTGGGAAGAGATGAATGCTATCAGTTTTCACAGACCAGCATGCTCTGGCTCTCCTAAGATACTGCCCTGTTGTGATCAGGGATACACAACCATCATGACCCCGACTTACTGCCAGGGTCTGGCGTGAGAGCAGAAAATGTTTGGGACCAGGCTTAGGGCACTTTAAGTAAAACTTGCTTTCTCATTAAGGGAACAAACAGTTTCTCTTCTGCTGCCTTTCCGCTGGGAGGCAGCTGCCCGAGAACACCTGAGCACACCAGGCAGCACAGAGCACAGCCAGGTCAGCTGCTTCAGGAAGCAGGTTTGTAACCCTGCACTTAGAACTTCTGCTTAGCCACAGTTACAAAGTTTCTGCATTGTTTCTGCATTGTTCCAGCTGGCTGAGTCAGGGTTTCTGTTGCCTTCAGCAGAAAGTCTTCATGGGCTGTGCCTTTCCTAATTGATCATTCAGATACTAGGAACAAGAACATGTGCGAGCTGGCCCTGTATCTGCTCACATTAGCAGATGGAGGACACAGTCCAGAGGTACTTGGCCTATGGGCCAGCTGCTCACGACTCATTAACCCCCCTGACGTCTTCCGAAGCCCACCTTCCCTGAGAAACATCATCTGCTTTGTACCTCACCTATCTTGTTCCGGTGTGGCTGGGGCATTATCAGGACTGCTGAGCAGCGTGTGTGGCTGACATTTAAGTGAATTTCATCAGCATGATTAAATACTTATTACATGAGTCAAACATACGGGCTTCATTAAGCCAGTGAACTCCCGGGAACCTCCTTCTCTGTTTATACAGCCCATCTGGACTCTCAGATTACTTTAAAGAAATGGGATAAATGGCGTTCGATATGACAGCCAGGTCATCTTTCAGTATTATACTCTCAGAGGGAACCCATCTTCCATCGCTAACTCTGGCGTCCACACAATTCGGTACGGAGGGTTTTCCATCTGCTTCTGGCCTCTGTGAAAGCCTGACACGATGATGAAATTGAGACTTTATGTGTAACGTGCCAGGACACGACAAGCATACTTTTCTCATTGAAGCATGGATCGTTGTTTAAAGTCGTCTGCAAGCACAAACCGTGAGCCTTTTACAGGAAGGCACACCTTGAAAACAAAATAAAGGACCTACAGTTCTTAATGAACTCACCAAGCCTCTGCTAGTCACTGTTGGAAGCTCTTTATCAAATTAAAGGCCTGCCAGGAAGAGAGAGCTGAGAAGCACTTGGTGTATCAAGGACTGAAGTAGATTCTAATTGACTGTTTAAATGAAAGAACGTTCCCTGCAGTGCGACAGTCACATATAACAGGGTGTGCATCAATGCCACACACACACACGTGCGCATGCACACACACACACACACACACACACACACACACACACACACAGAGAGAGAGAGAGAGAGAGAGAGAGAGAGAGAGAGAGAGAGAGAGAGA
>JADRCG010010010.1:1144170-1169817 GCA_019844195.1 Rhabdomys dilectus | reverse complement strand
ATATCTATATCTATATCTATATCTATATCTATATCTATATCTATATCATCTATATCTATATCTATATCATCTATATCTATATGTGTATGTATATGTATATCTATATCATCTATCTCTATATCTATATCATCTATCTCTATCTCTATAATCTATGTCTATATCTATCTATATCATCTATCATCTATACCTATCATCTAAATCTATCATCTCTCTCTCTCTCTCTCTCTATATATATATATATATATATATATATATATTTCCCCCAGTGTCCTCTTGAGTGTGACCATGCTAGTGACATTTTTACAAAAAGTGAAATTTGGAAAGGAAGGAATAGGTGGTGTTGCAGTTCCGAGTCGTGCTGGGGAATCATGACGGGTGCTGTCAGTCACAGTACAAAGGTACAAACCACCTTTGTGATGTGCCAAGAATGGCACTTTGCCTCTGTGGCTTCTTCCTTCCCAAACTGCTAACACATGTGTAACCATGAAAAAAATAGACTCCACTCATGCTGAAGGATCATCTGCAAGATGTCGGAAAACTTACAAAGGTCTTTAAAATAGGGAAAGTCTGAGAGACTGTCATAGGCCAGACATGGCTAAGGCGACAGGATGATGGCATGTCATGCTGTATTCTAGACTGGATTGTAGAAGAGGAACAGGGTACCAGAAAGCAACTGGGGAAATGGAATAACACTGGCCAAGAGTCAACACTAATGTACACCGTTGATTCTTTCACTGTGTGACAATGAAAGATGTTGGAGGGGAAACTAGATTGAGGTTACACAGAGTTCCCTGTTCTCTGCACTACCTCAGTGACAATTCTGTAACCTAAACCAATATGGAGTAGACTGAAGGAAAAGAAGAAATAGATCAAGATTGATTGCATTAAAAAATTTAATATGTATCTCTTAGTATGTATACACACACACACACACACACACACACACACTCACACACTCACACACACACATCAGACAAAACAACTACAGAAAGCATAGAAGATTCAAGGAATGCTATCCACAGAAGTTGGTAAAATGTAACAGATAAATATTGTAAACTATATGGCTAGTATATATAAATAACAATCGTGTAATAAACGAGAAACAAATGTGTAAAAGGTTTCAGCAGCCAGTTCCCCAAGGAAGCTGTAGGAACAGTAAATAGGGACGTGAAAAATTGATCAGCATCACGCCAGTAAGGAAAGGCAATCTAAAAACACAAGTAAATCTCATTGCAGGGAGTCACCTAAATTAAAAATACTTTACATTCCATGTGTTGGTGAGGATATGGAGCACCTGGAATGCTCCTGCCTCACCACTGGAATCAGAGAAATGGTGCCATTCTCTGGAAGGCAGCTTGGCATTTTGCCAAAAGTGAAATATAAACGTATCCCGTGACCCAGTAGTTCAGTTCTGAGATGTTTACTGAAAAGAAATAAAAACATGTGTCCACATGGAAATGTAAGCGTGAATGTTTACAGCAGTATTATTTACGGTAGCTGAAAGCTGCAAATCGTTCAGATATCTATCAACTGGCGAGTAGATAAGTTGGCTAGGAGATTTCCTTACAATGTGGTACCTCTCCGTATCAAAAAGAAACTGACCACAGATACAGGCAACAATCTAGTTATTCTCACAAGTGCTATGCCCAGAGAAAAGGAAGCCAGATGTGGAAGATGGCGTGAAGTGTGATCCCACTTATATGAAATTTTAGAAAAAGCAAAGCCGTAGTAACAGAAACCAGACTAGCATAGCCTGAGGCTGCAGATGGCAAAGAGAGACTTGAGGCACTTGGTGTGGGAATGGTGCTTGGGAGAAGATGCGCTGTATCTGGATTATAGTGATGACTGGGCAGCTGTGCATGTCATCACATACACATACACACCAAAAATCAGATGGATTGTGGCTGGAGAGATGGCTCAGCGATTAAGAACAGTACTGAGTTTTCAGAGAGGACCTGGGTTTGGTTCCCAGTACCCAGGCTGAATGGCTTACAAATGGCGGTAACCTAGCCTCCAGATGATACAGCTCCCTATTCTGGCTCATATGTGTGAATTGTTGGTCCTTAGTTGGTGAGATTATTTTGGGAAGGATTAGGACGTATAGTCATGTTGGAGGAGGTTTGTCACTAGGCTTAGGTTTTGAGGTCTTAAAAACCTACACCAGGTCAGTCTCTCTTTCCCTCTCACCCCTCTCTCTATCTCCATATCTCCACATCTCCCTCTCTTTCTCCCTCTCTCTCTTTCCCCCTCCTTCTCTTCCACATGCCTGTGAATAAGATGTAAACTCTCAGCTAGGACTCCAGCATGTACCTGCTCACCTGTTGTGATGCTTCTCACCACTATGATCGTGGACCTACCTTCTGAAACTACAAGTTGCCTTAGTCATGAGGTCTTTTCACAACAAAAGAAAAGTAAGTTGTAACTCAGTAAAACTGATTTTAATAGGGAGGTCCCGGTATTTGGGGTTTCACTAAGTTTCGTGGCAAACTCTTGCTCCAAAAGAAGTGACGAACTATAGCAGTTAACGGAATCAGTCTTCTCTCTGGGGTTGGTTGTCACGAACATTTTTGTCGTTGGTATTTGAAGGATTTCTCTTAATAATCTGAACTCCATACCCTTACCATGTATCCTTTCATTCCAGCCTTTGGCTGTTCCTCTGATGTAATTTCTTGCTATATCTTGAATTTAAAGTTTTGTTCTTGGGCCTCTTGATGTGACAGAGACTAGGAATTAAAAACTTTATAATTAACTAACTACAGTGATTTCTTTTTTTTCCCACATGCCTTTGCACGTGAGGTACTAGTGTTTCTTATGTTATCCTAAGGCTTTGGTGAGTCTATTGGTTACTTCCCTGTTGCTGTGATCAAAGCAACAGGAGGAAGAAAGTTTATCTTGGCTTATGGGTCCAGAGAGAAACTGGGGAGGCACAACAGCCAGCATCAGGCATGACAGCAGGAGCAGGAAGCTGAGATCTCACATCTTCAGCTGCTAGCACAAGGCAGAGAGAGAGCAAACTGGAGGGAGAGTGGGGTATGTACTACTACTCCAGAGAGCGCTTTCCCTGTCAAGGCTGCACCTCCTAAGCCTCTCCAAACACCAACACCAACTGGGGACCATGTATTCAGATGTCCAAACCTATGGGGGATGTCTCTTTTTCAAGACACCACAATGGGTAAGAGCAAAAAACGAATGACTAAAGCTAATGAGATAGCTGTCATGGAAAACCTCACTAGGCTTTTACAGACTTTTATCTTAAATATAACAAGAGAGTTCACATGAGCACAACTTGCAGAAAAATTATTGTTATGGTCAATTCATAAGTGTCCCCCAAAAGGTGCTTAGGAGACCTGAGACCAAAGCTTCATCACAGCAACGAAGCTGTCCCTCTGCTGGAGAGTCACAGGAAAAATCAGGATTGGAATCAGAACACAAAAGAAGTGTGCTTTCTTAGTCTTGAGTCCATTTGATGTGAACAAGGATTTAAATCAAAATTTATTTCAAATGTGTTCTTAGTGCAGCTCTGTGGCTGTGATGTGGTGGAATAAGTCGGGTGGGGGATTTGACAAGGCTAGAATCAATCTAGTCTCTGTTGGAGGCAAATCACACTGAAGGACACTCTCTAGGTGTTTATATTACCTGACTCTGCAGAGTAAAGCATCTTGTTTTTTTATTCCTCGCCACGATGGAAAGTATCCATCTTTATTTATCATCATTATTATTGTTATTATTATTATTATTATTAAAGTAACACGTAAATATTTTTATTAGTTGAATAAAAATGATCCAGAAATACATGAACACAATTTTCTTCAAATTTAATAAAAATTTTAATAATTAAGAACTAACCAAACACGCAGTAGATTAAGTCAACTACCTTGAAAACCCATTTTAAAACACTCAGAGATCAGAAACAGACTTCCTTCCAAATGCAGTTGGTTTTGTTTAAATTTTACATGGGAAATAAAAGTGGGTCTGCTTCCACAAACAAGAATCTGCTTTGAGTGTTTATGCTTCAGCTGTCAACTGATGGGGAACCTCTCATAGCTTTCTTCCTGGAACTGTACTCAGTTTTCAAAGAGATTCTGGTGACACCTGAGAGTAGCCCAAGTCTACAGAGAAGTCCTAAGCCTTTTTGATAGTGCTCTTTTTTGCTTTCTTCTACATGACATCCCTTCCTCACAAAATTGATCCAATTGTTTTTCTTTGATTATCTGTTTGCTTGCTAGCTTTTTGGTTTTTGTTTGTTTGTTTTTAGGAGACACAGTTTCTCTGGGTAGCCCTGGCTGTCCTGGACTAACTCTGTAGACCAAGCTAACCTCACACTCACAGAGATCTGCCTGCCTCTGCTTCCTGAGTGCTGGAATTAAACGTGTGAAATGTGTGTGCCACAATGCCTGCCTCTTGAATTTTTTTTAAAGGCAGGTCTTATTATATAGCCTTGGATGACATTGTTTTCTGTGAAATTAATATTTATTAATTGCTACCTGCCTCAATGGTTTACGTTCCCAAATGAAAGACAAACACACACAGTCTTTATATTTTAATATACCTTAAGTAGCACAATAGCTGGGCAGTTGACTAGCCTCTACGCTGCTAGAATCTATTTCCCGCTGATAATTCTGAGTTACTACTAACTAGTTTTTGTGCTCTATCTTGGCCGCTCCGGACCCATTAGTGCAGCCCTCTGGGCTGTGCTTTCTTGGCCCAGAGCCCAGGGCGCTTTCCTTGCTTCTCTACCCCATACCTCTCTATTTCTCCTCTTTCCACACTCTCCTAAAGCATGGCAGATCTCCTTATCTTTCAGTTCCAAGCCTGGGAAATCCTAAAATCCCACCTCTGTCTGTTCTCTCCAGCTATTGGCTGCTGGTATCTTCATTTACCAATCAGAACCAATTGGGGTCAGGTACCCAGAAGCAGACTCTCTCGTACAAACAGTTCTTTGGAGAACATAATTAGCATTCATAATACAAGCAGCTTTAGTTCTCATTGTATATAATAGGTTACTTAATCTCACGGTCATCCTCTTGACTCGGTGTCTAGGATTATAGGTGTGTACCACCACACACCCAGCTTCCAGTTCTTTTGTGGGTGCGTTTGTGTGTGGGGACCAGAGGACAACATTGACTGTTGTCTTCCAGGCAGTCTGTTAGCATCAGAAGTTGGTCACAGCCAGCCTCGGAACCCAGCGATGAAGCGATGACGTCATCCCTAGGCAACAAGGACCCAGCTGCCTCTGTAGCCCCTGATGCCTTACCTGCATCACCTGAGTGCATCATCACCTGTGTTACTACGTCACGGCCTGAATAAAAGACAGAGACCCCGACCCATCTGCCTCTTTCTCTCTTCCTCCCTTTCAATAAAGGACCTCTCTCGTGGGAACTGTGCTGGCTCGGAGTGATCTGTTCAGGAATACGCCTCTTTTCAACTAACTCTGTCCATCTTTCAGATTTCTTAAATGGTGTTTCTTTGGCCTGGGCCTCACCAAGTAGGCTAGACTGTGTGGCCAGCGAGCTCCAGGGAAGCTGTCTTTCTCTGCTCCATTGGGCCTGGAATCACAGGCATGCTGGCGTGTGTAGTTTTTAAAACCATGGGCTCTGGTGGTGGATCACAGACAGATCCTTGGGCGTGCAAGGCAATGCTTTACCCTCTGAGCTATCTTACTGGCCCCCAGTTCCTGAATGTCACAAATACCAATTTCCCTTTCCACTAACTCTCTTCCACCTCAAAGTTCTTGGCTTCAATTCTGTTCCTTCTAGGCAGCCCTCCATCTAAGATGTCCTGTTCTTTCTCCCAGAGACAGCTCAGTAGAATGTCTTCACTCCACTCCTGGCTCTCCCTGACATTCAGCTTCTCTTCAGGAAAAAAGTGGCTCTGATTCTGGACTTCAGGTCCAGGAGCTGTTGGTTGCTTCCATGAGCTCAGAACAGGGCTTAGCTAATCCCAGGCCAATGATTTCTGAGGGAATTTCTCGCTAGTCAGAAGGAACAGTTACAGACATTTCCAGAGACAGTAGTCCAACGGAACTAGGGAAAGTTCTGGATGGGATTCCTAGGACTAGTGGTCCATCAGTTCCTGCCAAGGATGTAGGCGAATTTGAAAACGCCTTCCTCTATTTGGCCAAAGGCAGATGCAGACTGAGGAGAACTATAGACAGGACAATGGTTCAGAATGGATAGACCAAGTATCCAAGACGTTTTCTACTGCTTTCTCCAGGTTTTCTTTGTAATTTTGACCTTAAAAAGAGAAAACAGATGATTTAGAAAATTTCATAAAAATGAAACACGCTTTTTGAGGTCTTTATACTGGTGTGTGCTGGTAAACGTTTAATTAATGGCTGAGAGGAAATGTGTGGTTTCTGGTACTGGCTAGTTTTGTTTCAGTGGAGCCTCATTAAACAGAGCTGGAGAGAAATACGCAGAGTCAACTCTGGGAGCTGGTGGGAGCAGAGTGTAGCCTGCCAGGGCTCTCCGGTCAGGCAGCTAACAGAAGGCAGTGAGGAGCCCAGCAGCAGGCAGGTCTCCGCATGTCTGCTCTCTCTGCCTGTGCCTTCTCTTTCAAAATACCAGCAACCAGCACAAACTCTTAGAAGTGAATTCAAAACTTATGTAGTTTACCAGAACCCAAACTTATGCCCAAATAGTCAGAAACGGGCGAGGACTCTATTTATAAAACAACTATAACCACAACAAATATTTCTGAATGTTCTTTTCATATCATCCTAGCACAAATCACCTATAGTTTGAAACTGTCAGTAACAGATGCCAGTCAGGTGCAGTGGTCATTGCCAATAATCCCAGCATTTGAGAATATGGCCCAGGGATTACTTGAATTTAGGAGTTCAGTATCAGCCTGGACTACAAAAAATATTGGAGAGGGGTTTGGAGTTGTAGCTCAGTGGTAGAATATTTGCCTGCTGTTCACGAGGCTCTGGGTTTACCCCTTAATGCAATGATAATGGTGGTGGTGGTGGTGGTGGTGGTGGTGGTGGTGATAGGCTGTTTATTAAGTAACTATCTGGTAGCAGATAACTTACATGTATTAACAAGTTTAATATTTACTATAACTAAAGAAAGGAGGCATGGTTATTAGGAGAATTCAGTAGGTCAAACAATTGTTATGAATATTTTTAATAAAATACATAGAGTAGCCAGAACCAGTTTGAGATAGTTAAGTAGCCTTTACCAAGTGTCTACTGTGGACCTAATGTTTCCCATGAATTCTCCATGAGGTTTTATGATCTATTTTACAGTTAAGAAAATAGAGGACTGCTGGGCGGTGGTGGCGCACGCCTTTAATCCCAGCACTTGGGAGGCAGGGGCAGGCGGATTTCTGAGTTCAAGGCCAGCCTGGTCTACAGAGTGAGTTCCAGGACAGCCAGGACTACACAGAGAAATCCTGTCTTGAAAAACCAAAAAAAAAAAAAAAAAAAAAAGAAAGCAGAGGACTTAGAGTTGGAGAAATAGCTTAGCAGTTAAGATTACATCCTGCTCTTGCAGAGGACCAGAGTACGGTTCCCAGCATTTATGTTGAAAGGCTCCCAACCACCTCTAACTCAGGCTCCAGGGGATCCTATGCCTTTCTGGCCTGTGAGGGTGCCTACATGCATGATCATACATGCATGATCACCTAAGCACATGCATTTATGAATATACATATAGTTATAAATAAATAATAAAATAAATCTTTGAATGACAACAGAGCTTAGATTGAGAGTCTCTAGATGCCAATGGCTCAGGAGATGAATTTGGACCCTAATTCAATTTCTTCTATTTGCTATTCAAATTCAAGATTATCTCCTTGTGGAGGTTTGGATGAGAATGACCCCATAGGCCCATACGTTTGAGTATTTGGTTCCCTGTTGGTGGAACTGTCTGAGAGGTGTAGCCTTGTTGGTGGAAGTGGTCACTGGGCAATGGGCTTTGAGGTTTCACAAGACTCACACTATTCCTAGTGTCTTCTCTGCCACCTGCTTGTGGTTCAAGATGTGAGTTCTTAGATTTTCCTACTGCCATGGCTTTGCTCCACCATCGCGGACCTAATGCTCTGAAACTGTAATCCTAGTTCAATACTTTCTTTTATAAATTACCTTGGTCATAGTGTCTTATCACAGTGACAGTCAAGTAACTGATACATCCCCCTGGACAGTTACTCTCAAACCACACAGAGTTCAGCTGGAATTACAGGGTTAGAGAAAGTCTTTTAGACAAAGTTTGCTTAGTCTCTTGTTGGAGACTCCTAGCTTCAAATTTTCAGATCTGGGTACATAACCTGAAGTAACTATAGAAACCAGGGAAGTAAACCAGGGTCCTTGTTAGAATAGGGGGTGGGGTAGCAACAGAGAGGGGAACGGGAGGATACAGGTGGTTTGATATGGGATGGGAAAGGGAGGAGGGCGGCAAACACAGGACAAATAGGCAGGCAGGTGTATAGGAAACAAGTAGGGAACGGTAAGGTGAAAAGCCACAAGGAATCATACTACTAGTTACCCGAAAGACAACTTGTAATTCATGTAAATCTGCACATTGATATACATATATAAATGAACCTCTCCTGTCTGAGTTGGCAATGCTCCCTCCAAGAGCCAAAGACCATTTAACAAAAGCCAGATATGAGAAGCCCTCTTTTGAGTTTTTGGCCCAGGCTGTTCAGGAGACCCTCAAAACATACAGCCTATTGCCATTGCCCTTTATTACTCCCTGTCCATCCACTCTGAGGTGGAAGGTAGGTTCTATTGCTGAAGACATCATGCACTTTAGAAACAAGGCCCAGAGAGCCCTGAGCTGGAGCTGACCTGAATGTCCCTCCTCTGAGAGTTAGCTTTCACAGTACAAGAAGGCACCATGCTAATTTCCAAAAGCGGGAAGCAGCCAACAGTCCCACCTGGATATGATGCCTATGCATCATATCAGTGACTAGCATAGCATAATAACCTTAATGTGTAGTAGTGGCACACATACCTCGGCGGTAACCACCACTTCTCTAATTGGACTTAAGACCCACTTAACAAGAGAGAAGCTATTCTTGGTACTAGAAAGCTAGCTAATTGTTAGTCAGTGCAGAAGTCCACTAATTTACTAAACCAGCACAATCTCTAACAACAATCTTCACTTATAAAGACTCATAAAGGAATATTTCACTGAAGCAGACACAGGAGAGAGGATGTTCTGCTAAAGTAAGCACATGAAAGGACACGTGATGAAGGAATCTTTGCTAACAACATTCATGTGTTGGTCTGCCTTACATTGTGTAGTTGAGCTGCATTTGTCAGGACTCCATAGAGAAAGGCACCAAAAACCTTCTGGTGGTGTGCTACAGTTTCTCACCACTTCCAAGAACTCAGGCTGATTGGATGCACGTGCTAAGGTAAGACCGGTGCTGAGCCAAGGCACGTGAAGGACACGTGATGTTTGGAAGGTGTAAATAGGACTCCACAGAGTGACGGAGACAGCTTGGCTTGCTGGTACAGCTAGCTGTGCAATTCAGCATTGTGGCTCTCACGTCTTCACTGATCTTTGCTTCCCTGAGAAAGGCACAACTGAGAGCTTTTCCTGTTGTCTCTCTGGGTCCCTCCTGCTGTTCCTCAGCTGAGGCCTGGCTGTCTCTGCTAGGTCATGTCACCACTGTTGCTATTGTGACTCTACCAAACTCAACTGCTGGTGTATGAGTGAGGTGTTTTCAAGTGGATCCAGCTGCCACTGCCTGCTAACCTGTAAAGTAAACTGCTGATTTCCAGACAACACAGACAGGAGTTACTCCAAAGAACCTTTCTAAACAGGTCCACTTCCCTGGATTCTTTCTTTTCCACTTCCACTACCTCTGGTGAATGGTGGGCTACAAGGGAGGTTAAAGCGTTTAAGAACCATCATTAAAAATAACGTTTGAAAAAATTAAAGTTACAGCCTCTTTTGATTTAAAAGTCCTCTCTCTCTCTCTCTCTCTCTCTCTCTCTCTCTCTCTCTCTCTCTCCCTCCCTCCCTCCCTCCCCCCACTTCCCCCTCCCACTGTCTCATTGGAACAATGTAATTTACACCTTTCATTGTGAGTTGTCTGAACTGAGCCACACAGTGGTGTTCTTATGTAGACAAAACTCCTGGAGTTTAGAAACAGGAAGGACTAAAATCTCCCTCTTTAAAGTAAAATAAAGCTTACCCAGTGGGGGACTTCCTTAACCCTGCAAACCCTGACATGTGTTAGGTAGGCAGGAAAGAATAATAAAATTCCCCCAGGAAGAGGTTTCCACAAATGGCTGTGGTTAAAATGTGGTAGCCACGGGTCTGATTTCCACCCCTCTTCTTAGCTCCTGCAGGGCTGGTCTCTGGTTGCTCTGGCTGAGATATGCAGTCCTGGAGGAAGTGGAGCCTTCCAGAACAGACTAGAGGCAGCTCTGGGCCTGCCAAGCATACAGCCAGGATCCTTTTGAGAGGGTGTGTCCCATAGATCTGTGCAAGCATTCTAGGCTACTCTTTTAATTACCCAGGAAGGGCCCAGCTTGGAGGAAGTCTTGACCATCAGCCAGTACCACGTGATGATGGTGACAGGGAGAGAGTGCCATGCAAAGGGAAGCAATCAGGGGGAGCCACTGAGAACACAGGACCCTAATGGGTAGCTTTAACCAAGGATGAGATACATTCAGTTGAAGACAAAGACAGAAGGGAGTTGTGTGTGTGCTTTACTAAGTCACTGCAGTGCAGAGTCAGTAAGACATTTGATTCAGCCACCAGCAAAGAAGAGGAGTCTGGAGGTTCTAGTTTGTGGCATGTCTTAATTTATAGATTCATACCTGTAGCATGTGGCAGCCAAACAATGGCAGAGGGAGACACACAGGGATTAAAAGAGCCAGGCACTTTCACACAGTGCGGTAGTTTACATATTACATGACAGCGCGTTGGTTCTGTTCCACTGCCGTACAGTATATGCATTCCTAAGACTCACCGGGCTATGCAGAATTGCACAATAAAACCACAGGGCTCACAGAGAAATGGGCCATGGGTGCAGTACCAGAGGACTTTGTCAGTGAAATGAAAACAAAAACAGGAACCTAGTAAAAGGGCTCGTACAGGGCTGAACATGTTAAACCATTTAGAATACATAAATGCTACAATAAACGCGGTATTTTTATTGTGAACAAAGACCTGGAGCTTATGTGTGAAGTGGGTACCCAGAGGATGGCAGATTGTGAGTGGAGTTGAGGGGGGGAGGAAGGCTTCGACATTTTCGGCCTTTTCCTCCATCCTTGATACAGGTTTTTTGATACATATGTTTGCCATGTTTTACCAAATTTGAAAACGTGGTCTTTAGCTAACTTTTGTATCCCTGCTTGAAAGTTGTTTCATGTCTTTCTGATTTTCCCCCAGAGCTCCACTCAACAGCTAAAGCCACTGGAAAATGTAATGACGTTTGAGACTACACCAACCAGTCACTCAGAGCACCCAAGTTGCCAGGTCTGCAGAATTTGGCAACATCCACAACTATAAACAGACAGCGCTTTATCTGTGTGGGAGAGCTGCCCTCCTGTTTCCACTGTGAGGTTTTCAGTCTCAGCAACATTTATTCTAACCCTCTGTTTCTTCCTTTTGAGACAGGATCTCCATATAATTTAGTGTGGCACAGGCTAGACTCAACTTATCTCCTACTGCTTTCTCCTGAGGGCTGGGATTACCAGTGTGCACCACCCCTAGTGTCTAGATTCCTACTCAGGACTATCCTTACTGATTTGTTAACACTTGGGGTTATTCTTCTACGTGTGTGTGTGTGTGTGTGTGTGTGTGTGTGTGTGTGTGTGTGCGCGTGCCTGTTTAGTTATAAAAGTGAAAGGCTAGCAAAACCTAATTCTGTAGGGTAGCACACTTGGTTAGGATAATAATGAAAATTAGGATAATGTACCCCCAAGGCCATGGGGAAGATATGCACATTTTATGAATTCTGACAAGGTTTTTTTGTTTTGTTTTGTTTTGTTTTTTTAACTTTTTGAGATTTTCTGTATTAACTCTTTCCCCATAAAGTAGCCCATGAGAAATGTATATTATGCTGAAATTTTCTTTTATATTGTAATCTAACTGGAATGAACTCTCATTTTCTTTCTTTCTGTTTTGTGTTGGAGGTATTTTTTGTTTGTTTGTTTTATTTTTGTTGTTGTTTGAGACAGGGTTTCTCTGTGTAGTCCTAACTGTCCTGAAACTCACTCTGTAGACCAGGCTGGCCTCGAACTTGGAGATCTGCTTGCCTCTGCCTCCCAAATGTTAGGATCAAAGGTGTGCCGACGTCTTCTAACAAGTGTGACAGCTGATGCATAGGACACCCTCACTCGTCTTCTAGCTCTTTGTTCAGGATAATCCAGGTTGGAGAACTACCAGTCCTGAGATACAGAGGAGAAAGCCAAAGGGTGTCCCACTGCCTGTCGGAACCCTGGACCGACTAGAGAGCAGCTTCAAGTTCTTGGGCATCCCAGTTCCTGAAACTAGTTCTACCACCCTTTGAAAATCAGTGAGCCAGAAAGAGTTCTTCCTTCACCCAAACAATCCATAAGGGATTTGAGTAATATAAGCTTTCAGGAAGTGCAGGGCTGACTGAGCAGTGTTTAAATTTTGTCGTTTTTAATATTTATCTTTTTTTTAAAGCTAGCCTGAAACTCCTGACGTAGACTAGACCATCTTAGAACTCACAGAGATCTGCTTACCTGTGCCTCATGAGTGCTCAGATTAAAGGAGTCCACAATGTTTGGGCTATATTTTTAATATTTATCTTTGTATTGATACTTAAAACATTTTTAAAAAAGTACTTGACTGGGCTGGGTGCACATGCTCATCTACCATATGGGAGGTTGAAGGGAGAGAACTGAAACTTCCAGGCCAGCCTGGAACACATAGTGTTTTCTTGTCTCAACTCCTGCCCCCAAACAATGGAAACATACCACCCACACCGTAATCAATACCACTTAAGATATATATATATATATATATATATATATATATATATATATATATATATATCAAATTAAACACCTTCAGGGAGGCCCGACAAGATAAAGGAAAATGTTTCTTCATCCCTGCCCCCTGGATGTTGAACGGGAAGATCCCAGTCAGAGCAGGTGGAATCTTTATAAATAGGGGATTTGACTCAGTTTGTTCCCTTTTAGGTCGTGCTTGTCTAAAGACAGAGTCCTGCACTGCTCCTGTGACAGCTGTCCCGATAAAGGTTGTAACTTATCATCAGGAGAGCAGACACCCTGGGTAGAAATGAGCACACACACACACACACACACACACACACACACACACACACACACACCCCGCATTTCTCTGGTCCTACGGTTTCTGATAACACCTTGTTCCAGAAACCCAGTTGGGCTACAGGGATGCCCCTGACCATGCTCCATTGTACCTCAAAGGCAACTCTATTCAGCGAGTGTCCCAGCCTAAGTCTTTCATCCACTCCCCTGGGACCTGTTGAGGGCCCATCAGTGCCAGTGCCAGGTTAGCTTCTCTCTCTCAGGGTTGCCGCAAGTTTAGTTGCCCCGGTCGTTTTCCTACTTACTGGAAACCTGAAAAACCTCCCCATGACCTGGGCAGCAATTTCTCAACCTGTTGCTGCCTGTCACATTTGAGAGGAGGGTGGGATTAATTCTCTTCCATGGCTGTCTTTGTGTTTGGCTGAGCGTGAGGTTTCCTTCTTCCATCTCTTCCCCTCTCCCTCCCTCTTTTTCCTCTTTTTTTAAATTAAAAAAAAAATTTATTTTATCATATTCATGCACTGGGACCTGTTCTACAAATACCAGAGGAAAAGAAAAAGAACAAACTAAACAGAGCGGCCTAAACGCTACAGGGTTTGTTTTGTTTTAATTTCATGAATGAGGCTTTTGAACGGAGCAGCCGTGTCTCCTCTCTAACCTGTATTTTTCATGTCCTGTTTCCAGGTGCGGCGGAAAGTTTGAGGCACCTTGGCTGGGAGCCCATGGTGAAACCCGGTTGTGGCTCCTGTCTCCCCATCCTCAATGGGCAGTGGCAGCTACAGCTGCTGGAGCTGCAGCAGTGGGGCGTGGCCTGCAAGGCTGCTGGAGTCTATCGCCACACTGATGGAAACTTGGTGGGAAGGAAGGGAGCCTTCACTCAAGGTAGCCAAGTACAGCAACCACGGAGCAGGAAAACTGTGGGCGGGGCCAGGGAGGAGGTGGAGGAAGGTCTTAGGGTGCTGGGTTTTGAAACCTTCGGTCTTGACTGAAGTCCAAGCTCTCAGCACAGAGTTTGTGACACATGGCTGAGAATTTCCCAGTGGCCTTGGATGACATTTCAGCTCATTTCTCTGAGTCACACTTGCGGAGGGTTTTTCTTTTCTCACCAGAGGCAAGCTGAGGGGGGAAACCGGCTTGGACAGTGGTTTGGAAACAGAGAAGGAATGGGGTCTTTTGTGTTATTAGTAGGAGAGTTAAAGGCATGCAAGAATGGAAAGAAAAACAAGAGGAAAGAAAGAGTGTTAAGGAGGGAGGAATGATCTGGAAGTCGGGCCAGAAGTGGTCACTGTAGTAACCAATGAATAGTTGAACAACCCAGACAGACTTTGCCCTTCTGCCTCTTATTGTGATGGCACAGCAGGAGTTTGAGCAGTTGGGCTTGCCCTTCCATCACAAATACTCAGCCGAGCACCTCTGTTTCTGTTCCGGGTACCAGAGATACAACGAAGAGCGGTTTGCAAAATGTCCTACCCTTGTGAGGTTTGCTCCAAAGGAGAAGAAACTCACTGAGCAGAGCAACAGCGGTCAACTGGAGTCTTCGATTCAAACTCTTTTTGAGTTTTTAGCCTAGATCTGTACAGAAAGCTCAGGGCCCAGTTGCTGCAACCGATTGTCCTCTGCCAGACAGGTGGGTGCATAGGAAGAGGCCCCGCCCATCAGTAGCTCTGTGCTTCTGTAGTTCAGCGTCAACCATAAGGTCTTGGAGCTGCTCAGTTACTCCATGGTGACTCCTCCTCTCTCCCAAAAGAGTGGGCAGGTTGTGGAGCTGACAGGGAAAGAAGGGGCCTAAGTGTTACTCGTCCCTCCTGTCCCACACATACTTTGAGCACTCTAAATCTCATCTAGGTTAAAAATCTTCAACGCGGTGCTGGAGAGAGATGGCTTAGCAGTCAAGAAGGCTGGCTGCTTTTCCACAGGACCCGGGTTCAATGGTCTGCATGCACGTGGCACCTCACAACTGTCTGAAACTCCAGTCTCAGGGGATCTGATGCCCTCTTCTGGTCTCCACAGGCATCAGATGTGTCAGCCGTACTTAGAGGCAAACCAGAAAAACACATAAAAATAAGAAAATGAAATAAAAAGAGGAGGCTTAAAAAATAAAAGTCCTTATTGTAGAAATTCTAAACTCCAAAAGTGTGTCTAGAGACAGGAAAAGTCCCACGTCCTAGATCCAATAGGATTTCAAGTTTCCGGCAGAGAAACAGACAGAGAACACCACTGTTGACAGATGAGCTTCCCTGCTGCTTGGCTTGGATTAATGAATCTGGAGCTATTTCTTACAAAAGCACCATTTGCAGCCAAAAAAGCATTAATTTGGAAAGTGAGGGAAGGCCATGCTGAGGAGCTGTGAGAGCCAAGGACTCAGAAGCAGAGCTTTGGAGTTCATGCTGGGCTTGCCTTTAATAGCTCTACTGAGGACTTACAAGCTGAGCCACGGGAGACCAGAATGCCTGGGACCCTTGGGGAAGGTCTCACCACAGCACAGAACAAGCATGGCTAGGAAGGGGGCAATATGAGAGGGTGAGAGGGGACCTGTACCACAGGCATGAACTACAGCATGCAGCTAGGATCCCAGCATCGCACAAAACTTTAGAGCCCATCAGAGTGAGGGGCTGAGATGCCGGAGGGAGGATAGCGATAGCCGTCTGCCTAGCTGGCCTTTTGATGAAGGTTCAGACAGGGCCCCCGACACCCTTCCCCCCAACACTCACCCTGGCCATCTGTCTGCTCTCTAAACCTCTCTGTCTGGCTGGGTCCTCAGGGCCTTGTTCTCCTAACTGACCTCCAAGTGACTTCCACTCACCAGTCCTCTGAGGGACAGGCAGCCCCTGAGAAAAACCATGGCAATAGGGAAGGAGAGGAGATACAGGAGGGGAGGAAAGAGAAAAGAAATGTGGAGGGAGAGGGGCAATAAAATCATTTCATCGCTTTATCCCTGTAATGTTGCTATTGTTATGAATTGTAAATATCGGATATGTAGGAGATCTGATATGAGACCCTGGAAGGAGTTATAACCCACAGGTTGAGAACCACTGGTCTAGCACTTCCTTTAAAAGCCAATGGCCAGGATGGCCAGGAAGGCAGAGCCCTCCCCTCCCCTCCCAGTCCTCTCCGGTACCTCCCACCTTCTTTCTTCATCCTGCCTTGATCTCAGTTAACTTGGTTCTCCAGGTGCTGGAGACACTCCTTGCTCCCCTCCCGCTCCTGTCAATCAGTAGTGGAGAGGTGGTTTAGCTCACCTCTGGTTCTTACACGTGGCTGCTGGAAAGATCTGTTACTCATCCAAAGGCTTCTCCATACTCCCTGGACACCTACAGAGCCTGCAGTGGTCAGACCAGACCTTTGGTGGCTGTACAATAAGCTAGTAGTTCAAAAGCAAATACATTTCCACGCCTGTGCACACTTATGAAGGGTAAGGGGAGTGCTACATCTACTGTCCCAACAAAAGGGTTTTGGATTTCACTCATCAGGAGCTAGAGAGGGTGTCTGGCAAGTGATCATCCAAAAATAGGAATTGAGGCAGACCAGTGATTAAATATTTATAACGAAAACCTATTATACACAGTGTGGCCCATTCCTCCTTGTCTGGACACAAAATGAACTGTTTTCACTACTATCTTTTGCTTAAAACAGGAAGTAGAACATGCAATGTACTTAGGATCCAGGCGAGTCACTACATCTGTGGCCTTCAGGGTGAGCATTTGAGAGGCCTTGGCAGGTGTGATGGTGTCTCACTAGGGATCAGCTAAATTATATTAACGTAAGTAGTAGTTATTTGCCATTCAAACGAATTGGTTTGTTATCTACATGACATTTGAGAAGAGCTAATACAGAGATTTTTAATCCCATCCTGAAATCAATCCATGGAAAAGTATGGATGATGTCCATGAAATTCTCTGCAGGATGTTCCTGAGAACGCAAAGGATGCACAGGTTGACAGATGACACTCACTTAAACCTTCTCAGACTCAAGCCAACCATCCATCACTCCTCCACTCAGTGGCTTCTCAAGATGCTAAGGCTTAGAAACCTTAGAAGCACAGAGGAAAGCAGCCCAAGGCTCAGCCAGCCCTCCCATTCTTATTCTCCCTGTGGCAGCCAATCCCTTTGAAAGGTTTCCAGGGAGCTCCTTGGGAGGCAGACGTGCTGTGCTGTGACTTGGACCCTTGGTCTTGATGACACTGAATGAATCCAGTCTGTGTGTTTGCCACTGAACAAATGGAGCTTGGTGGGGCTGTTTGTACTTGTGCACGCTTTTGCACAAAGGTCTCTTCCTTCCCTAACCAACCTACAGAATTCGAAGTACAACCAGTCCTGAGGCATATCTGTGCTTGACTGGGACTACTGGATCTTACAGAAACAAATGGCACTGGGGAGGGGGGGAGGGGAAGAAAAAAGAAATTGGGCAATAATCCTTGTGTACTCTCAGCCCTTGCTGATGGTCTTGCGCAGGAAACCAATCAAGAGAATCAAAACAAGCTGGTTTCTCATACATATAGGGGATGCCAGATGCACCAGGCACTATTATTTCACAACCTTGTGCCAGTCATTGTCAACCATAGCGGAAGTCAGAACACGTGATGAGGATCGTGGTTTCAGGGCAAGACTCTGTTTTTGGCAGGACACCACACACCTTCACTTTCTTTATGATCCTTTCCAAACCTAGCGTTCTTTCTCTCTGTCTTTCCTTCTTCCTTCCTTCCTTTCTTCCTTTGCTTCTTTCTTTCTTTCCATTTCTTTTTGCCCCAAAGAACTGTACCTCATTGTTTTGCTTCACACAACCTTGCCAGCCAACTCCCAATTCCCCTCAGCCTTTTCTTAAGCAGAAATCATATATACATAATATTTAACTATTGCATCACACAGGGTTAAAATAAACCCACTGTGTATTGGCCCTTCAACAATCCTGCTTTTCCTCTGAAAATGGCTCATTCCTTAAGACTGGCTTAGAGGGAGGAAAGCCTCTCACATCATATTTTTCTTGCTTTCCAGGCTGATCTGGAAGGTGCCGATAGGTCTGAGCCATAGCCTCTGCAAGGATGTTACAACCCTAGAGCCCCCGGAAGCTGCAGATGTGTTTGGAATGTAACAAAAGGGAAAAGTTGCCAGTGTGCGCTGGACAGGGCCCTGAGGGTCTTTTCTTTTTAAACTCTTTATTCAAACCTAGAGCACATGCAGTCCTGTTAGCTACTCAGATATTTTCTGCTAAAGTGAATTAAGATGGATGGCTAAGTAGTCACGGCTTGCATCCTCCCCTCCCCTTCTCTCCGCTCCCAGCCCATTGGCTTGATGGTTAAGAACTATGGTACTAGGCCCAGTTGCATTCCTAACAGCCCCCCTGGTTTTCTTTATAGCTCTTGGGAAATCAGTGCATGGTCCTACCTCATGTAGCTCTTTTGCAGAAGAGAAAATCCTTGCCTTCCAGGGTTGTCACCAAAAACGTGAACATCCATGAAGTCCTAGGGATTCCTTCCCAACTTTGCTTTAGAGAAACAGAGCAGAGTCCCATGTAAGTGCTACCTGTAATAAGTGTTAAGTAGTACCATGGACGTGCCTTGTGGGTCTCTGCTCTGAGTGTTGACAAGGTGATGTAGGATCTATGGTTACAAGGAGGTAGGACCATGAGCAGAATAACTCGGGGGTTCGGGAGAGGATGGGAGAGAGAGAGAAAGAGATATCAAATGTCACGAGAATTCCAGGTGAGAAAACCTATGCAATCCTTATTATTCCCATTTCCCAGATGAAGAAAGAGAGGCCCAGAAACTCTAGAATTGCCAAAGCTGTGACTAGACCCAGGATTTGAAAATTTTTCTAGGATCCCTCTGTTAAGTGTGGTCTGGAGATTTCTCTGTCCGTGAGTGAAATGGAAGCTAATTTGTAGAAACAGATGATAACTTGCTGTCATAACAGGAAGAACACTCTGTCACAATCCACCAAGTGTTCAAAACATCTTCAAGCAGACAGTGGCTAGCTATAAGCCACCGGACTGTCTTTGTATTGCACTTCCATATTTCTGTCACTTGGCTTGTGTGGTGGATAGAGCACGGAGCACGGAGCACGGAGCACGGAGCACGGAGCACGGAGCACGGAGCACGGAGCACGGAGCACGGAGCACGGAGCACGGAGCACGGAGCACGGAGCACGGCGCACTCTGAACAATTTCAGGCCAGCCTCATGTCCCTGTTCCAGAATGGTCAGTTGAAACGTACAAAGCTAGATTTGTTGTGACTCAGCCTTTAACCTCTCTCTGAGCTCTATTTATCTGTGCTCAGCCCGTCCTCAGTTGCCCAAGGTCCTTCTGTCCCCATCCTTTCCAAGAAAGCAAGAATCCCCTGCCTTCCTCAAACACCACAGCCACAATCCTGGGTCTGTGCTTTCTCCAGTGGCCTCCTAGGAGAGGGACTGCTCACTCTAAGATGACTGGACTGGGTGGTAGCAAACTGTCTTCCCTACCAGCTCATCCTTGCCGCCATCCCTTTTCTATAGAATGCTTTCTTGAAACACAGACTTAGTACCTGGGAGGACACCTAAACAAACCATCAGCATGGCCACTGTACTGAATCCATTTTATTATATACATTTTTCTTTGAAAGCAGGAACAGGGGTAGATTGAGAAAGTGAGGGAAAGTGGCACGGTGGGGGACAAACAGATGCTCCTGAGGGTTGGGGTCTTAGGTCAGGTTCCCAGGAGAGAGGCTTATTGCAGAAGACTGTCCTGATCAATACTCTGGGCAGAGTTAAGGAGTCAAACCTCACCTAGGTCGAGGGAGGACTAATCAGCAGAGGGGCTAGCTAGCCCATCAGAGTTTGCTTCCCTGAGGAACAGGGGCCAGGTGTTTCCACCTCTGCAGCAGTCCTGGTCATTGATTGCTGCTAGACAATCTGACCTTAGACTAGGTGATGTCTGCCAGCTGTTCCTGGAAAGAGATTCGATTGAGGACCTTCACATACCTAGTATGACAACGAACAGAATGAGATCTCTGCCTACAGTGAAGTCCAGGTAGTGCCTCAGAGGTCACAATAGAGGGGAGTAGGGGAAACCTTGGGAGCCTGGGGCAGCAGGCTAACCATAGGCTAAACAGTAAGGCAGCTGCCTGGAGCTTTTCAGACTTTAATGAAAAAGACTCTAGGAATAAAGTACTAAAGAAAGATCCATTTCCTTCCCTTTAAAAATGTATTTTATTATATAAAATTATATAATATATGTATTATATTTTATTATATACGTGTACATCTGGTACCCTAGGAGGGCACTGGACACCCTGGAACTAGAGTTACAGAAAAATAGACATTCTAGAATGGGATCAGGTGTTTGCATTGTGTGTCTGTTTGTTTGAGAGAGAGAGAGAGAGAGAGAGAGAGAGAGAGAGAGAGAGAGAGAGTTTCTCTGTATAGTCCTGGCTGGCTGTCCTGGAACTCACTCTGTAGATCAGGTTGGCCTTGAAATCAGAAATCCACCTGCCTCTGCCTCCCAAGTGCTGGGATTAAAGTGTGTGTGCCACCACTGCCCGGCTCTAGGAGTTTGTATTGTGAATTTTCTGCACCTCACACCTTTGGAGACAAAACTTAGAGACATCTCTCCCATGATCCTCCTCTAGAACTGGAAAGGTCTTGAGAGCCAGGACAAAAGATTTTCCTCATCACTGACATGTGCAGAGTGCATGCGTTACGCTGGATTTCTCACACCCCTTCTGCAGCTGGCTCAAATTGATGCTAAACCCACACAGACTCTCCTTGAAGGACTGACCCTGCTTACTCTTCCTTCTTGTCTGCCCCTCTTGACTCTGCTATGTGTTCTGAATTAGACCAGTCTTCTGTATACAGGACTCCAGTTCCCTAACTGCATAATGGGCTGAGTACCTGACCAAAACTAAGCCCATCACTATGTCCTGTCTCTGTTCCCGTGATGGATGCTGAAGTATGACATAAAAATGCAAACCAAGCCACGCAGAACCTTTCCCTGAATCCCCAAAGCTGATGCGCAAAGCAAGAGAGTGATTCCATCGCTACAGTAGCCATAGAAAGCAGCATGCAGGAAGTGAATTTGGAAGGTTAGATAGCAGCTAAGGGGAATGGAGAAGAGACATGAGGAGCTCGCCTTCTTGGTGTTGAATCAATAGGCAAGATGTTTAGTCCTGCACTTTCTGGTTCTCAGAACCAGGCATAAAATTCCAAGGGTAGAGTGTTAGGCTGTGACTATGAGTGAATGTAAGTTGTCAGATACGTCAGGGGATAGGAGTAGAAACATCTCCAATAGCCTCCTCTTTCCCCAGTAGGATCCTAATATCAGTGCCTATATATTTGGGATGGGGGAGGGAAAAGTGTTTGCATCATTTTTTTCCCAATGAACCTGAAATTATCCCTTTTTAATTTACTACCAATAGATATAAATAAACCTATGATATAAAACCTTTCTATTCCGTATGAGATGCTGTGTGTTTGTGCAGCAGTTTCCTCTGGGTTGGACAGAATCATTGTCATCTTGCATCAAAATGATGTGATCACCCTCACAAAACCCTCAGGATGTGGAGGAGCCTGTCAGCATTTCCTCATGGAAAGAGAGGGGGTGTGGGGGAGGGGGTTCATAGGCCTTTCCCAAATCCTCATAAGATTCCTCCCCTCCCCAAGGCTATAGAAAAAGTAGACAGTTGACTGATGTGGGACTCTTCACAGTAGAGCTGACTTTGAGTTGCACAGGGAAGTTATTGATGGCACAGTTATCTTTGAGTCCTGTGAGGAATCTCAGCACAGTCATTGGCTTACCAAGTTGGACTTGGATAGATGTTTTTCTCTGGTCTGCCTGGGTCCTCTTTGTCTGGCTTGAATAAAATAGACATTTCTTTACATCTCCTGTAATAGGCTGAGAGATACGATGGTCAGTGCCAATTGTCAACTTGACCAGATCTGGAAGCGACTAGCAGCTGACCCTCCAACACACATATAAGTTGTTATTATTTAGATTATGCCAGAAGAGCCTTTCAAGGGCTTATCTTAATTGGGGTAGTTAAGGTAGAAAGACCTTCCCTAAAAGAGAGCAGCATTGGCACTTGGCCTTGGGTCCTGGACTGGAGGTAAAGGAGGATGCTAACTGTATTGCTCTCTGCTTGTAGGGGAGGGACCCGATGTGACTTGCTGCCTAAAGCTTCTGCCATCACAACTTCCCTGCTGTGGTGGATGATACCCTTCAACTGTGAGCTGAAATACACTCATCCCCTTAAACTGCTATAATTGGGGCATTTATCAGAGCCACTAAGTAACTAAGACAAGGAGACTTGGGTCCACTGCCCATTGTTAAAATTAGAGATCTCCACATGTCAGGTTCAAGGGGAAGCCAAAAGTTTTCGGTGCTTATCTTCTGTATCCTCCTCTTCTAAGTTTCTCAAGACCATTTGAGAGAGGCATTTCTTGCTTATTAGATTAGTCCAGCTTTCCCATTTGCCAGTCTCAATTCTATGAGATGCCAAACATCTCACAGAACAATCCCTCTGCTTGAGACTCCGTTTCCATTAGAGTCAGGCCCTTAAAATGTAAAGGATTTCCTTTAAGACAGAAAAGTTGAAGGCTATAGTTGATTAGGATTGGAAAGGGAAAGCAAGTAACTCTTTGGATATACATTTGCCTCAGAGAAAGTGTGTCTCCTGATTTGGGGAGGTGGTGATGGTAGAGGTGGCCATATTGAAAGTGATGATGATGATGATGACGACGGTGACAGAGGCAGCGATGGGGAAGGTGGGTAGGGATAGGAATGATATCAATGAGACGTTAATGGCTGTAGGACTGGAGTCATCGGTGGTAGCGGTGGTGACGGTGCTGCGGATGGTCTTGAGGATGGTGATGATGAAAAGTGCCTGGGAAAAGGTGGTCTTTCTTCTGTTGAATACTAGAGGCATCATCAATGCATTCTTCAGTAAACCATGCACTTAATGTAAGAGGGAGATTCAGTAAAACCCCATTCAATTTTTTCTTGACCATTGACTAAAAATCATTGACCATGCTGTCAATCCCCCTCCCTTACATATAAGAAAAGCATTTTACAGTTTTTATTATTATTATCATTGTTGTTGTTGTTGGTGGTGGTGGTGGTGGTGGGGTGTGTGTGTGTGTGTGTGTGTGTGTGTGTGTGTGTGTATTGAGGGGAAGAATCGTGCCCTTTTGCACATGTGGAGTTCAGAGGACATCTCTCTCCTCCCACTTTTACTCAGGTTTGGGGGATCAACATGGCAAATCCTCTCACATGATGAGAACCATCTCTCCAGCCCCCATCTCTGGCCCCTAAGGTAAGCATTTAATAGTTTCCCCCCTTCTCTAAAGTCACTTCCTCCTCCTCTACATCCTCCTCCTCCTCCTCCTTTTTCTCCTTCCTCTCCGATGTCTCCAAATTAATCTTAGCAGGAAGGCCTGAAGCATACGATCATGTTACATGCCTAAATGTGATGGCCTGTCATCTTTCATTATTTTTGACATAAACAAAACTGTCAGAATTCTCTTAGCCCAACCTTTGGTTCACGGCAGTCTCTTTGAGGCCAGAGGATACCTGAGGATTAGGAAAAGGAGGTCACCCCAGTGTAATGAGAGGATGGGCAGACTTGCCGATTCCAGACTTGTATGTGCTTTTAGCTCATCGTATTGAGGCAGCTATTGATTAAGGCTGTAGCATGTTTACATAATTGTGGCTATTTTATAAAGTAGTGGTCTGGGCATACTTCATTAACCGGATTCATTTCTTGATTCCGATGCAATTTCCCTGAGTTTAACTGATACACAATTAAAGAATAAGTGCTTGGCCTGCTTCTTGTAGATTGGCACTTTCAGGACTGAGTTGTTGAAGACCAAGAGAGTGTTTTTATATGAAAGGTCACTTCTATTCATCAAGGCTGTTTGTCTTTCTCTGGCCCCTTATTCAGAACAGTAGATTTTTTTTTTTTTGAAGGAGCTACAAGAGCCAAACTCCAGCAACAGCCCTTATGGGGGATAGGGTTGGTTTAGGGACATTTCAAAACTTGAATATTTTGGTAACCCATGCTCCATAAATCATTGAATTACATCAAGTCTGTTTAAAAGCCCTCCGGGCAGCTGTTTAAAATGCTGTCACCACAGCAAGCAGTGTCCACAGAGTCTCATGCAGGCCTAGGCCTGAAGGGGATGGCTTTTGTTTGTGTTTCTTTAACTCTAGTTAGGTTTACCCTCAGACTGTCCACTTCTGTAAGCAGCCCCTCCACCTCCAGTTATTTTAACGTCTGGATATGGAGGCCACTTAGACCATCAGGGTTAAGCCTCCCCTCCCCTCCCCACCCCTCACCCCCAGATTGGTTCTCTTCCTTACAGTCTTTCTCCAAGCTGGTTAGTGGAACAAGCACAAATTGTTAACTTCAGATTAATACGTTTAATAAGTGAAATCTGGACTCTGTCAAGCAGGCAGGCTGGCAGCCTGCGGGATTGGTTGCAGCTGAAGGATCCCATGGGCTTTTCCTAGGTCATTGCTGGGGGCTGAGACCACCTGTGTAGCACCTGCAGGCAACTCAGGCTAATTACCCCAGGGAGCACCGCTTCCCAACTCTCTGGCCCCCTGATTTGCTCTGGGGCCCTGAGAATACAGGGGGTGTGGGGAGCTAAGATGGGGGATGGGATAGAATCCTGAAGTGAAGCCACAGGCATCCCTTTCAGAATATTCCATGTTTACAGAGGCATTTGCTTGTTGCTGGGCCTCTAAGCTCTTAAAAAGAAAGATGCAGCGCATATCCTGCCCTCCATGATGCCTGGGTGTTGGTGGCCTAAGTGTGACTTGTGTGTCTGTGTGTGACACACACACCACACACAGACACACACAGACAAATGTATTATCAGTGATCTCTTCAGCCAGAACAACATTAAAAAAAAATGACCAGTATACTACAAATGTCTTCAGCAGACTACAAATATCTCCTTTAAAAGTCAAATTTCAGTTTGTATTTCACATTGAGTGCGAAGCAGGATGGGCTGCTATTTTTCAATGGTCTCTGTCCTTTGCCAGCCCATGGCAGGTACAAAGTTTGTCCGTTCAGTTCGTGAATACAAATTAGGTAAAGAGACTTTGAAGTTAAAAATCTCAGCAGCCAGTGTGCCCTTGGAGAGATGATTTCATTCCTTCCAGTTTCAGTCCGAGGGAAGGATTTAGACAGGAAAAAATGTTTTGGTCTGGATCTGCACTTCAGTTAGTACAGTGGTTGGGTTAACTCGAATGAAGCCAGCGCCCAAATGCCACATAGCTGTGTGTGGTGGTGCCTGCCTGGGAGAGAATCAGAAGTTCACCGTATCCTTGACTACATAGCAGCATAGCTTAGGGAGTTTGAGGCCAGCCTAGGATACATGAGGCCCTTTCTAAGAAAGAAAGAGAGAAAGAAAGAAAGAAAGAAAGAAAGAAAGAAAGAAAGAAAGAAAGAA
>JADRCG010010010.1:1104192-1134570 GCA_019844195.1 Rhabdomys dilectus | reverse complement strand
GAGAGGGAGGAGGAGAGGGAGAGGGAGAGGCAGAGGCAGAGGGAGGGGGAGGGGGAGGGGGAGGGGGAGGGGGAGAGGCAGGGGGGGAGGGAGGGAAGAGGGAGGGGATAGGAGAAGGAGAAGAAGGGTAGGGAACAAAGTGGGCAAAGAGAAGGAGGATGAGGGAGGTGGCCTCTTCAGTTTCCATATCCCCAATGTTGTGAGTCACAGCTAAGGTCAACTCCATCAATTCTTGGGCACCTCTCTTATCCCAGGTCTCTGTCTTGTCCTGGAGATGCCCCTCACATCCTCACCCCTGTCAGCTTCAGGCTTCCATTCATTTTCATGGCCATCTGTCCATTTCTCCTGTTCTTCCCCACACCTGCTCCCTCCCCTCCCATCCCTCTCCCACCAGTTCCATCCCTCCATCTGCCTCTTATGACTACTTCATTCCCCCTCTAAGTGAGACTCTGGCATCCTCACTTGGGCCTTCCTTCTTGTTTAGCTTCTTTGACTCTGTGGAGTCTAACATGGTACCTGTATTTTATGGCTAGTATCCACTTATAATGAGTATGTAGCATGCATGTCCTTTTGGGACTGGGTTACCTCACTCACGATGATAGTCTCAAGTTTCATCTATTTGCCTGCAAAATTCATGATGTCTTTGTTTTACAAAATGGTATATTTTTTAAGTTATAAAAATAGCTAACAAAATTAAAAATTAAAAGGTCAATTAAAATTGCAAGGGATTTTTTAAAAAGAATCAAAAGTTTTAGTTTTTCAGAACAACATTCAATAGTTCTCCTTAAATCTGCTGAACCAGAAAACACTTAAATTTGCTGTTCAAGGTAGATAATTTACTCCCAGGGAGGAAACCAACCATAAACAAGTAACGGTGCTCCCTTTAGAAGCAGTGTATGGGTTGGAGACCAGCAAGCATTATTTTTAGGTTTTATTTCATACCTTACCAGTTGGGTTATTATTTCCATGTGCACATTTTGCTTTTTATAACAAGAGCCATGTGAGTGCTATTCCCTTCAGTAAGTTATCAGCTAGGACTCACTCCCAGCATGCCCATGAAGATAAGCTATTCCTCATAAACAAATGAGGGACTCTTCCAAGGCTGGGCTACAGCTTTGGGGTAGCCCAAAGTCATGTGTCTCTGTCTCTATTCTTGCATTCCTCCCAAGGTTTAGTCCCGAGATGGAGTGCAAGAGGACCCTTCGGTGTGAGCACACGGCTCTTTTTTAATACATTTCCACAGTTAAGGCATGGATTCCACTCCCTCATCTGTCTTACTTTGGTTCTGGGACACCAAGACTTGGTTTGGTTTGATTTTAATGTTAGCTGGGACACAAGACAAGAAAGCAACCTACTGAAAGAGTGTCGTGTGGCCAGGTATTGAAAAGGTATTGTTTCCCCTGAAGACTGTTCATGCATTAAACACAGTCTGCAGGGACAGAGAGGCCCTCTATTGGCATCTCTGGTGACTGCAATCAGGAAGGAGAAAAAGTGTCTACATAGAACACCAGCAGTATTTCATTCTCCTTCTCTTCCTCCTCCTCCCTCTCCGCTCTTTCTCCTTCTGTGAGTGAGTGAGTGAGTGAGTGAGTGAGTGAGTGAGTGAGTTGTATTTTGTTTTTGTTTTTTGAGAAGATAGACATTTATTTCATGACTTTTGCTTCATTTTAAACTAGTTTTTAATGCCCTGTGTGTTTTCTGTACTTGGATACTTTGTGTATTTTCTGTGCTTGGATAAGCACAGTAGCCAAATGAGGTTAGTTTTTATGTCCACTTTAAAAAAGTTAAGAGCAATTTTGAGCAACTTTATTTTTGTAGGGCAAATGAGTGGAAGTTAAGAAAGTTGCCACACACACACACACACCCTCAGACTCTTTCCAGATTCTCTGTGGAATTTCTCTTGCCTTTTTTGGATAAGTCAAGGCTGGTACAACTTTAAGAACCAAAGTCCACAAATGAGATTGGGGCTCACTTTTGGTGTTTCACCTTTAAAGCAGTGGTTCTCAACCTTCCCAACGCAATGACTCTTCAATACAGTGCCTCATGTGGTGGTGACCCCCAAGCATAAAATTACTTTTGCTGCTACTTTCTAACTGCAATTTTGAACCATGATGTAAATACCTGATACTGAGGATATCTGATATGCAACCCCTGTGGGGTTGTGAGCCATTGATTGAAAGTTTTGTGTGTGTGTGTGTGTGTGTGTGTGTGTGTGTGTGTGTGTGTTTAAAACAAATCGTAATGTCACACAGAGCAGATTCACAACCTGAAAATTCTACCGGGTTCCACCTTTTCACCTCTCTTAGCTGTTTTCCCTAAATCTGTGATTTCTGTGCCTGCCCTGCTGGCTATCTCCATTTGTCTGCAAAATGAAGCCAGAGCCCCTGCACCTGTTCCTCACATTGCTGACTCCTCTCTGGGTGATAATAGCATCACGAGTGGTCTTCAAGCACCTCATATCCTGCCACTATGGCCACTTGTCAGGGGAAAACCCAGACAGGATGAGATCCACATTCCCAGCTGTCCCTGTCTTCCAAGGAAAAGAAATCTAAAACCAGTGGCTGAGGAGTGAAATCAGATACCCCAGGGAAGGGGTGGGGATGTCAGGTCCCTGGTGGTCTGGGAGAGAGGCGCCAAGCCTGGAGCTCCAAGCGCTGGGAAAACCGGCACAGACATGCAGATAATGTCGGCACCATCCGCAGCCCTGAGGGGGCCTTGGAAGGTTGAGCTGAGGATTTGTAAGGATTTGTGAATACTGTTACTGCACAGCTGTCAGGAACAGTATGTAGCCCTCGGGCTTCCTGGATAAAATTGTGCCTGCCTTCCCAGGCTGCCATGAGATGAGAAGAAATCTCTTGTGGGGACAGCTCAGAGTGAGGCTGTATTGCAGTGGTTCTCAATCTTACTAACGCTGTGTCCCTTTGATACAGTTCCTCATGCTGTGGTGACCCACAACCATAAAATTATTTTGTTGCTGCTTCATAACTGTAATTCTGTTACTGTTATGAATCGTAATGTAAATATCTGATATATGACCTCAAAAGGGTCATGACCCACTTGTTGAGAACCACTGCTCTAAGATAATCTCTGTAGTGGCAGTACTTCACACACACACACACACACACACACACACACACACACACACCTTATAGTACCCAAAATAAGAGTAAATGGGCCCTAGCACACAGGCGCCTCTACATGCCAGCAGGTTGCGGGAAATAAAGTCTGTGGAGCTTACTCCCTATACACTAAATTGGATCTGCCTTTTAGTAGCGTTTCCATGTAACTATGGTGCACACTGAACTTTAAGGAGATTCGGGCGACTCTAGCTAAAGATGAGTAAACTTTACAACAGGTAATCCCATTGGTGAGCTTCTTACACTGGAGACTAAAGTCTTCCGCAAACTGTCTAGACACAGTGGCCCAGGACCCTGCTTTCCTCTCTTCTCAGGCCCTTACCACATTCTTGTGATAATAACCAATTTGTGTTAGAGGCTGAGTGCTGGTCTCATGGCTTTGCATTCCTTAACTTTTAAAATTCTGCGCAAACCTCACTTTGTTTTGCAAGTTCCACTGTTTTGCACTTTAAGTGCAAGAAAAGTAGGTGCAAACTGTTTGAATCACCTTTTCTGGCCGCACGCACATCTCACAGATGGAGTTTGGAGAGAGGAGTGAGCTCACCTAGGCCAGAAAGGGGCCAGAATATTTCCACAAGGTGGAAAGTGACAAGGGGAAACGGTCGAATGACACTGGCAAGGTTAAGATGGCGTGTAGTCTGACTGGAAAGTTAAGAAGCTCAAGAGTGTGCTTGGAGTTGCTAGGCAACGTCTAAGATGATAACCGGAAGTGAATGCCCCCTGCAGTCTCCCAGCCCTTAGTGCATACAGGACAGTCGGCTAGAGCATGACGTGAGACTATTCTGCCATCTCTGTCTCAGAAGCTCTGAAATGGCAGTGTGTGGGGACACTAAGAACTGTTCTCATTCCTGTCTTTGGGCAGCCATACAAGGCTGTGCTCACACAGGATAAGGGAATGACTTACAGGGGGAGAAGATATGCAACCTGTAAACTCATAACTCTAATCCAGGGCAGCAGAGACTGAAAAGGTTCCAGAGCAGTTGAGAAAACACAGAGAGGGATCCCAGATAGCACAGGAGAAGAACGGAAGTCTTTGGGGGAGGGGGTTGACATACTTAAGGGAGGAGATGGTGTGACCAAACACACGACACAGGAGACACATAAGATGATAATGGAAGAGAGTGTAGAGAGAGTTCTCAAAGGCTGGAAGGATTCACAGATGTACTTCAGTCAACTAGATATATCTGGTTTAATGAAGCTGCTGTCTGGGAGAGAGACTCCAGTAGTCCTTGATGCACATTCTGAATGATGTGCTCCTAGTCTGGTAACAGACACCATTCAGGGAAACAAATGTAACTCCCACCCATTAAACAATATTGAAATGCCAACATATGGACAAAGTAAAGGGACGTTGATTAAGGTTATAGAAGAATTTGAATTGTGTACTTTACACAAATAGTGAAATGTAATCAACACAAGGTGCAAAGGAGGAGAGAAAGGAAGGAGGATGGGAGGATGGGAAGATGGTCATTGTTGTGTTCTTTCATCTTCCGTCCCAACAGCCAAAGACTTGGAGCTGGGCACTTTACAGAGAGGTGGACTTAGTTAACAGACTTGGAAGCCAAAATCGCAAGATCAGTTCAATCTTTGGCCCTTTTGACAAAGTCACAACATGGCAGAGAAAAGGAAGGGGAACCAATGTGAGGAGTTGGCACTCCAGGAGACAGCTTCAGTTTATGGCAATCCGTTTTTCCAAGAAAGAACACAAGGCTCTGCTGATACCTTCTCTGTAATATGAATGATATATTCTGGCTAGCCCATACAATAGACACAAGAGCCTCTTATTATATTCACAAGCTGTAAGCCTAGATTGGACAGGTTTTTAGCTATTCTAACTTACATCCCAAGCATAGGTCCCGTGTTACTTGCTGTTTGGTTCTTGCCCAGGCTATCCTCAGGGTCACTTCTCCTGGTCCTGTGTTCATCATCTATCCAGCCTCATGTCCTCTCCCCTCTCCTTCACTCCTTCTTCTGAGACCCTTCACTTGATAATTGATTCTCAAGTCCTACCCTCCTCCTCCTTCTCTTCTCCCCCCCACCCCATCACAGGCTCTAGCTTTTCATTTGGAGAACAAGGTTTACATAACAAAGGCTAGCCAGTACTAAGGTATCCTTAAAGCCAGCCTTTCTCAGGGTCTCAGAGAATCCTTCTTGACTTTTCCTAACCTCCAGGACTCCCAGTGTACCTCAGCTTCTTGTTAACCCACTCGGTCTCTCCCCTGCTCTCACAGGGCCTTCTTCCTGCTCCTGGGCATGCCTGTGGGGGATTCTCTAGATTGGGCTAATCGAGGGAGGAAAGATACATCTTAGTTATGAGTGCCCACCATCCCTCAGGACAGAATCACAGATTGAATAAAAAACGAGACATGGAACAGAATAGCAGCACTGGCCTCTCTGTTTCCCGACTGCGGACATAATGTGAACAGTGGTCCCAAGCTCCTGCCCCCATGACTTCCCTGCCATGATGAATGATAAACTCTTCCTTCCTAGTTTCTCCTGTCGGGTAGTTTGTCAAAATCATGAGGTGAATGCTTACTGAAGAACCTTTCCCCCAGTAAGGTCACATTCCATGCTTCAAGGTAGACCTATACTATGAGGGGGGTAGGAGGTGGGGGGCTAGAGGGGGATACTTCAAGTCACCAAATGTGAGGGTTATGGATGCAGAAGCTCTGAGTGCTGGGGAAGGAGGCTTGTCCTCTAGGCTTTAGACTGCAGGCAGTTGTGGAGGTGGGTGGCAGAGTCCGTGCTTTTTCCTGCTATGCTGCTGGGACAGCAGAGAAGAAATGCTGGGCATGGACAGGAAACTGCCTGGATTGACAACTGAAAAGGAGAAGCTGTGCCTTTGTCTCTCAGTGATTCTAGCACTGACACCAGGGTTGCTTTGTAGGCAAAGCTAATGCCCTTTCGCCAGTGGGTGATGGAGTCAGAACCCGAGATTGTTGCAGGTTCAGGTGGCGCCTCTGCTGTGCATGCTGGGTCAGCCAAGGAGTGACAGGGTGAGCAGTGCCACCGTGCTTGGCACCTGCAACGACCTTCAGAGCATAAACACAGGGACAAGCACACCTACAACCATCCCTGTCCTGGAGAAGGACACTCTCAAAAGGTCCCTCCAGCCTAGCTCAGCAGACACAGGGCTAGGCCACCACTTGCTCTTGGATGGATTTTTCCTGGACTGAGTGTCCTGGTGGTCAGAAAGCTCTACTAATTCTTCCAAATCTACACTCTATCGACTAGGATCTTTGCACGCATCGGACACACCAAAAGTCTGGCCCAAAAAGTTGCTATGAAATAACTTGAATAGTAGTCATGCAGTCTCACAAGAGTAAGAAAGCCAAACACAGCTGCGCAGCCCTCTGAGGGCTGAAGTGATCCCTAAATGGCTGTGGCCCTCTTCTCGCCTCTGTAATTGCTTCTCCATCGCAGCTCCTAAGCTGCCAAGAGTGCCATTCCTTTAATGCCCCTCCAACACTTCAGGTTGCTCGCAATGTGAAATCACGTCCAAAAGATTTGAATAAGAGTAGAGTGGAGAGAACCAAGTCTGTGGTAAAAATCCCTTGAAACTCAGAGTGGAAAAAATGACCCAAATCAAGCTGTCAGAATCCCTGGCCGAGAGGACAGTAATTATAGCTGCAGAGGTGGGTGGGAGGCATTTCTGTACAGGTGAACAGGCCGCCAGCAACTCCAGAGATTTAACCAAATCCCACTTCAAATCTTGTAATCCCTCCAGTCCTTAACGGCTAACAATGACATCATCTCTCCCTTCCTTTCAGACAGAGGCCATGCCTCTGCATCTAAGTACTGCTGTGATCTAATAAGCAAGTGGCTTTCAGGATGACTAAGGAAATCCAATCAGAGAAAACATAATTAAAAAAACAAAACAAAACAAAACAAAACAAAACAAAACAAAACAAAACAAAACAAAACAAAGCATGTGAGCCCATTACTCCTTACTCACAGGTGCCATAGACTTTGGAGCTCAGCAGAGACTGGGTATCCTAGATCCCCCAGCCACCGGTGCAGGGCGCTTCCGAGGTGTATGCAGAATTGCAAGTTTGTGTTTCTGGTGTTATAATGATGGCAGCCTTGGAAGGAAGAGGAATGGCAAGCTTGTGGGGCTTTACCACCTGAAACCGGCTGTGAAATGGAGGCAAAACATGCAGTCAAAGAACACTGATGTAGGGCTATGCTCAAAGCATGCTGCTGCCACGTGAACAAGTTGTTAAAACGTCTGTGGCTCTGCTCATGGGCTCTTCAAGAAATGGAGTCTTGCCTTGCCTTTCTTTCCCTTTCTCCTTCCTCTCTTCATCGTCCTATGTTGGTCTGTCTCTCTAGTTATCTAAACCTGGACGGTAAGACCTGAAACCTCTGGATAATATAGAAGCATTGATTGACAGAATCATTCATTCATTCATTCATTCATTCATTCATTCATTCATTCATTCATTCATCAGCTATATCAGGAACCATCTGCCAAGCAATGAGAACTGAATAGTCAAGAATAAATGGCATTAGACTCTTGTCTTTGGATCTTCCCAGTCCATTGATGGTAATAGCCTTTGAAACAAATAGATTGCAACATCCAAAGTTAGTGGAGGGAATGAGTTCACTTCTGCCAAGACAGCATTCCCCAACAGTTCCAGAGAACCACCCTTGTACACATATTTTCTTAGCCATAAAATATTCTTACAGATCACTTTGAGTTAACTTTGCAGCGTTAATTCAATGGAACGAGAAGCCATTTGTGTGTGTGTGTGTGTGTGTGTGTGTGTGTGTCTGTGTGTGTGTGTGTGTGTCAAAAAAATACCCTTATGTCAGAGAAAGAAGGGTGGGCAGAACAAAGCAGAGGGAGAGGGAGGAGGAGGCGGGTGACCTCAGCTTTTTGCCTCCTGGAAGACTCAGCACACTTTCAGTGCCCTGGTGTGGTAGTGAGTCATTAGGCTGTTTCAGTTTGAGGTGTGTATATTTGTGCAGATTTGTGTGCCTGCTTACCCACTGTTCTCTCACACCTTTCTTGCTCTCTGGACCATCTCCTAGTTTTCTCTAGGATGAGCTGAAGGAATCAGAAAGACATAGAAGGCAGGTTTGCTTGCCCTTCTGGTGGCTGGAACCATCACACCATGACGCTCACCAGTATCATTAGGAAATCTACATTCCAAGGTCTGTGAAATCCCATCTGTGCCTCGGCAGAGAGAGAGATGACAGAATTGCCAAACTTCACACCCCCTCCCATTTTTGCGGAGTCTAAATTTGGACCCAAATGCAAACTGAGGTCTCATGCTCATTTATAGCTGGCAAATGGCAACTGCTTGTTTTGTGAAGAGGGACTTCATGGCCATCAAAATCTGTTAGGGTGTCACGTGGTGATGAGTTTAATGTTAATGAATTGGGAACATCTGGATTAGATTTCCTCCCAAACAAACAGGGCTATGAAAATTAGTGGACGAAAAGTGTCTTCTGACCAAAGACAGTATGGTCTATTCCTGAGCCCATAGGTCAAGGATACTTAAGCATGGCCTGGGTAAGGCTCTTCCACACTGGAGGCCCATGGCAAATGGGCTGGAGCAAAAAGGACTTCCCTGTGAGCCATATGTAATGTGAAAGTGAGAATGTTTCACTGAAGGATTGTTAACTGAGCACCTACTATGTGCCAGCTACCATGCCAGGATCTAGGCCTCTGCAGAATATCAGACAGCCCCACCCTTGACTCTCTGAGAGCTGGCACACACCAGCAGACAGTCCAAGTCTGGTTACTGGTCCAGATGTTTTGGGAGCTTACAGTGGCCCACATGCACCATAGCTGAGGATGGGTGGACTTTGAGGGTATCACTAGGAAAATATCCTCAGGGTGACAGCCTGAGATTGGTCATGAAGCCTCAGATCCAATCTCAAGGCCTCGCACCTGGCAGGGCCATAAAAAATAATTGTTAAGCGAATGGCTTCTTTTAAAAAGTGTCGAGAAAGAGAGAAAGAGGGAGGAGGGTTGGGAGGAGTCACTATTCCTTGTACAAAGTCTGGCAAATAAAGAAGCTTTGTGAGCTGAACATAAGGTGGGGAGAAAGAAGAAGGGGAAGGAGGGAGGAAGGAGGGGAGGAGGGAGGAGGGAGGGGGAGGGGGAGGGGGAGGAGGAAGGGGAGGACGGAGAAGCCCACAGAGAGCACTTTTGAGATCCCTCAAGAAAACACTGACTTATCGCAAGATGTTATAGTTGCTGTGCTTTTCTTTGTCAAGGTTTTCAATGTAAGCGGTGAGAACAAATCTTAAGGAATCTATGAAATACAAGGTTGCAAGGGAGAGACATGAAAGAGAAGCCGAGATTCCAGAAGGACACTGTGGCACGCCTACAGTCTCTTTGTGGAAGGCTGAGACAGGAAGCCTGCTTTGGCCCAGGGGTTTGAGGGTAGCCTGGACAACATACCAAGTCTCCATTTTGGAAAAAAGAACAAAAGGAGGAAGTGAGAGAGGGGATAAAGGAAGAGGAAGGAAAAAGGGAAGATGGTGGAAAGGGAGGATGGAAGGGAGGGGGCCAACACCAGAGCTCACCGGCATTCATATTCTTATAGGCTCAACTATTATATACTATAGAAGGAATTTCCTTCAGGGTTTTATAAAGTAGTCACTAACTGCTTTGTGAGTTTCTTTTGTGAATAACTCCATCATAATTTCTGCTACCGAACAAACAGGAATTACACAGCTATTTTAAAAACACTAATCTTCACTGCATGGTGGCAGCATCTCATCAAAACACAATTCAGTCAAATCCACCTGGAGCTGGATATGTGAGCCAGGTCTACTGCCTGCCTTGGCTTGATCCAGTTAGACTTTAAGACTCTAGACCGCCTCACCTCTGTCTACATTCATTGCAGGATTAAATCTGTGAGGACTGCCAGAAACCTAATATAGTTTATTTGATCTAAATAAAATATAAATAGATAAATCTAAATATATGATGATGTCACCTAAATGTAGTCACTGTTAAAACAATAACAACAGGGACACCTGGAAGGTGAAGAAGGGTGTATAAGTTTCTTTTCTGTTACTGTGACAAAAATACCCTGGCCAGAAAAAAAGAGAAATAAACCAAACCAAACCAACCAAACAACAACAAATGTGAGGGGGAGTGGTGGTGGGGGGTTGTTTTGTGTTTTATTTATAATTTATCTTTATTATTTATTTATGTATTACTTACTGAAGGCATTGCAGCAGGCAGGAAAGTCATGGTAGCAGGGTTAGGAAGTTGGTTGGCCACATTGTATTCCCATTCAGGAAGCAGAGAAGTAACAAGGACCAGGCTATGACCTGTCAAATCCCGTCCCTGTGATCTATTTCTTCCTTCAAGGCTCCTGCTCCTATAGACTCCAAAGTCTTCCAAACCAGCTGGGAGCCAGGTGTCCAAACACATGGGCCTCTGGAGGGCATCTCACATGCAAACCACAGCAGGGGCATCTCATATACATCCTGATAGTGAGAGCTGCCAGGAGAGACTCTGCCACAGCTGTGCCCACAGTAAGATCTCTATAATTTGACACAAAAAAAGTATTTCTGTGAGGGTATCTCACCAGCAACTGCCTGTGCAGCTCTGTGCAGAAGCCATCCTTGCTATGGATACTGTAGCCATGGGCAACTAGGAAGTCGGAGAAGATTTGTGTAGCCTTACCTAATCCTCAGGCTCAGAGGTGAACCAGGAGCAGCTGTGGGCAGGTCCAGGCTCTGAGAACTTCTTGGGAGCTATGCTGGTGAATTAGCCTGTGGTATGTTCTACTCTGTGAAACAATTGCAAGTGTCAGCCCAGTCTGTTCAGAAATCAATGTCCATCAGCACCTTCTGCAGCAGCCCAGCCATATCTGAACTTGAGCAATGCTGCTCTCCTCTATGGAAAATGAGGTAACTACAGTAGAAGACATATCTGCTCTTTTCCCTGGTTCCTAGCTGAGATCTACTGAAGACCTTGGGATTTCCTAAGTGGTAGGACATAAGTTTCCTATAGTTCATAATGAGTCATTTTCAGTTCTAAGTTTATGCTGTGTGGTGACAGGGCAGGGCCCCTAGGGAATCTCGGGATGGGTTGGTCTAAAAACCAAGTGGTCAACTGGGGAATGTCTTAGTTGGGGTGTTACTGCTGTGAACAGACATCATGACCAAGGCAAGTCTTATAAAGGACAACATTTAGTTGGAGCTGGCTTACAGGTTCAGAGGTTCAGTCCATTATCATCAAGGCGGGAGCATGGCAGCATCCAGGCTGGCATGGTGCAGACAGAGCTGAGAGTTCTACATCTTCGTCTGAAAGCTACTAGTGAAAGACTGACTTCCAGGCAGCTAGAATGAGGGTCTTAAGCCCACTCCCACAGTAACACACCTACTCCAACAAGGCCACACCTCCTAATAGTACCACTGCCTGGACCAAGCATATACAATCCATCACAGGGGAATTTCAGACCCTTCTGCCTACATCAGGGACAAGGAGAAGGAGCTGCAGAGGAACTTCTAATAACTCTCTGAAAGTAGGATCTAGAAGCTTCACATTGGTGAAGATATCCATGTGCTAAAAAAGCATGTACCCCAACTCCACGGGAACAGAAACACTTCTGCTCAGGACCCTTCAGGACCTTGCCCCATGCCTCTCTTCTTCTGGCCAGTCATTCATGTCCTTTACAGTAAGCCAGTTAACATAAGTATCAAATTTTCCTGAGTTCTGTGAGCCATGTTATGAAATGTGTTGAGCAAGTTATGAAACTGGAGACAGGAATCACGGGAACCCCAAATTATAGCCAGTCTGTCAGAAGGGTGCGTGATTGGCCACTGGAGACTTGTGACTCGAATCTGAAATCTTGTAGGACTTGTGTTCTGACCTATGGTGTTTAATAAAAACAGACAGGGGAATTGAATTGAATTGTTGGACATCCAAATCTTGTAGTAACAAATGACATAAAATGAGACAATTTGTTATGCACAAATTCAGACAGTTCTGGGAATAGTTACCAACAATAATAATCTTAAGGTCTAACTGATAACATGCAGCACCCCCAGCCCCCAACAGTTATTAGTCGGGATCAGTGGCCTCTTCAGGAGATCAGTCCAACATAATAAAACTCTACTATTGGCTTATAAGATAATTCTTCCTTTCCTCTTCACGTAGCAAGAGGTCCCAGCACACAGTTCATTCAAAACTGGCCCAGGCTTTTAAACATACATCATAAATAAGTGGGGTCTGGAAACATGTCTGTTACTTAATACTTTTTCCTTGGTCTGTGATGAAACCATTTGCATAGGATCTAGTTTTCCTCCTGCTATTTATGGTGCAGACTCTTCCTGAGGATCAGACTGAGATCTAGGTTGGACTCATGTGGGTGGTTTAGTCCATAAATAATTCTTACCAAATAAAAAGCTCAGTGAAGTCTGGTGGTAATTCAGAATGTGTCTTAGCTGACTTCTCTAAGAATTGGTAAAGAATATACAGGTTAAACATCTCTTATCCAAAACTCCCAAAGCCAAACTACTCCAAAATCCAAACTCCTTTGAGCATCAACAAGGTACATCATCACAAGTAGAAAATTATACAGTGTGAAAATTCATTTCATGTTCAAAATTATTTAAAATGTTCAATAAAATTACCTAGACATTATGTGGGCATAAAAGGCATATGAAACATAACTGAATTTTGCATTTTAGCTTGGGTCTTATCCTCGGGGTATCTCATTATAAATATTTAAATATTCTAAAATTTAAAAAATATGCAAATTTAAACAGATTTTAACCTGAGTATTTCAGCAATGCTCAACCTTTGTCAGACTTTATTAAAATACATGTTTAGGAACTGGAGAGATAGTTCAGTGGTTAAGAGCACTGACTGCTGTTCCAGAAGTCCTGAGTTCAATTCCTAGCAAGCACATGGTGGCTCACAACCATCTGCAATGGGATCTAATGCCCTCTTCTGGCGAGTTTGAAGACAGCAACAATGTAGTTTGAAGACAGCAACAATGTACTCACATACGTAAAATAAATAAATATATCTTTAAAAGAACATGTGTTTAAAGGTTGGTGTCTCCTCATGTAATAGATTGGCCTGAGAAAACAAAGGACACATGCACAATGAAGTAACTAATGTGTAACTAGCTGGGGAGAACAAGAGTTGACCTTTTAATATGGAATCGCCATATTGTGAGCTACTTGATTACACTGTGCTGGGAAGCTGACAAACCCAAGCCTTTAAAGAGTGTAAAACTGCTAAGTCCTCCCAAGATGCTTCACTCAGTTTGTTATCTCTTCGTCCCCACCCCCATGCCAATGTCACACAAGCCAGGCAAGCTCTCTGCCACCTAGCCCTAGTCCCTCATCGAACATTTTAAATTCATCTCCTAGGGCCCAAGAATAAAGAAACTTGTGATCCACATAAGGTGGGGGCATTGACCTTAGCTTCGGAGGATAAAGAAGGTGAGCCTTCCCGAAATCATTTGGGAAGGAGCCCAGCTTCTTTTTACCAGGTCGTTTTGGGAAATTATATTCACCTTCAGTCACGTCTAAGATAAAAATAGCTCACTAATGAGTCACAACGTTTCCGTGGATTTTGTCTGAGAAAAGGAAACTATTCAACAGACATGTTACTATTCTTAGACAACGCTCTTTTCTCAGGTTCCCCCATCCCCCAAATCCAAGGTATTGTGACCTCTTTGTTGGTCTGCCTCTCTGTCTATTCCACCTTGTCAACAGCCATATTTTCTGGGTTTCTGCATATATCACCATCTCTGCTGTGTGTACACCCCAACCCCCTAAGACTATAAACTCAGTGCAGTTTCCTACGGCACTGAGTTCGGGTTCCTGTGACTTCAGTGCATGCCATAAGCCAGCTCTAACACACTGATCAACACACATTGCCTCCTTCTCACAGAGTGCGTGCCAGTAACATTTGGATTCATCTCCACTTACCTCTTCTCAGTCTTTATCGATCTACAAAAATATCTATTCTAATAAATCAAACATTGTGTCATTTTGCAATGAGTCTCCGTGGCAATAGTAGGCATTGTCCCCGACCCCTTAAAATCTATTTGGGCTGGAGACAGCTCAGTTCCCCGGGGTTTACCTGGAGTGTGGGAGGTTCTGGTTTTCTGCATTACACAGACATACGGCATCTTTTAGACTGTGGCTGAAGCAACGGTAGCATCCTTCTATTGGTTCTTCTTTTTTTTTTAACTTCTAACCTGTCTGTGTTTTTATGAGTAGTCTTCATACACAGAGAATGCTTGCACTTTGCTCTCACGTTTCTTTTGGTTACTGTTGTGTCTAGCTTTAGCTTTCCTGCCTTATCAGTGGCTTCGGTCATACCCGTCCTGTCTTTTGTTCATCTTCTCTCCTTTCTTACTTGCTGATGGATTGACTTTTATTATTTTTCCCCCTCTGCAAGTCTGGATTTGCACATTTCTGTTACTTTATAATCTAGGTATCTAATACGCTAGTTTTACTTAAGTATATTAATTTCAAATTTTTTCCCTCTTCCTGGGAAATGCAAGAATCTTCTTTTCCTTTCTTTAAAAATGTATTTCTTCACTTTACATCCCAATCGATGCCCCAAGAAATACAAGAATCTTAAAACTTTTTTTTAACTTTAGTAATCTATTTTCCAATGTAGTTGTTATTTGATTCCAAGTTCCAGTTTACTTTTAGATGTTATACAATGAGTGCAACATTTAACACACTACGAACAACATCTTTGTGTACTGTTCTAGTGAGGGTTTCTACTGTTTCGATAAAACACTGTGACTAAAAGCAGCTTGGGAAGGAAGGGTTTACTCAGCTCATGCCTCCACAGTCACAGTCTGTCACTGAGTGAAGTCAGGGCAGGAACTCAAACACGCGGTTAACTAGAGTCCAGAAGTAGAGGACTTCATGGAGGAGTCTTGCTTGCTGGCTTGCTCCTCATGGATCCTCATGGCTTGCTCAGTCTGCTTTCCTACAACAACCAGGACCACCAGCCCAGAGGGGCATGGTCCACAATAATCTGGGCCCTTCCAAATCAATCATCAGTCAAGAGAACATACCATAGGCTTGCCCAGAGGCCAATCTGGTGATAACATGTTCTCTATTGAGGGTCCTTCTTCTGGATGACTTTGGCTTGTGTCAAGCTGACATAAAGCTAACCCACCTACATACCACTTGTTCTTGTATTCCTATTTGTGTTTCTCCTTAACTATATTCTTGCAGTTTCTCCCGAGCGAGTATCTTTTGGTATGACACAAACTCTTTATTGTTTCTCTATTTCAAATAGTTTTGTTTTGTTTGCCTGTTTTGTTTTGTTTTGTTTTTGAGACAGGGTTTTTTCTAAGAAGCCTTGGCAGTCCTGGAACTCTCTCTGTTAGACCAGGCTAGCTTTGAACTCACAGAGATCCACCTGCCTCAGCCTCCCAAGTGCTGGGATTGATTAAAGGCATGTATTATCACGCCAGGCTTCACATAGGTTTTTGACAAGTTTCCTGGGTATAAAAATGTTACATTGACTTCTTTTTTCTTGTATATTGTACGCATTAATATACTGTCTTTTGATGTAGTGTAGAACACTATTTGCTGGGTTGTTTTTTGTTTTGTTTTGTTTGTTTTTGTTGTTTTATGCTTCTTGCCTGCTTCCCTTCTTTTTCTTTCTTTCTTTCTTTCTTTTTTTTTTTTTTTAGAGAGAGACTCTGTGTAGACTAACCAGGAACTCACTCTGTAGCCCAGGCTGTCCTTGAACCCCTGCCCTTCCTGTCCCAGCCCTCCACTTGCTAGACTGATAGTTTTGCATCACCACTCCAAGCTCCTTTTGACTTACTCTCCAGACGACTTTCTTTATATCTTTGCTGTTTTTCTATTCTATTACAGTGATGTGTATTTACCAGAATTGGACTGATTGGTTGGTTTCCCGGATGCAGATCTGAGGTTCTCCAGTAACTCTGGAAACAGTGAGGATGTTTGTTAGACTTACAGTAGACTTCCTTCTCTTAGCCTCTAGGTTTATTAGCCACTTTCCCAATATTCTATCTCTGCCTTGACTAAACTCTGAATAATCTGTTCACATCTCTTTACCAGTCAACTCCCTTTTATCTGTTCAATTTCTGGCTTATAGCACACCCATTGATATTTTAATTTCTAGAAATTCTAATTTTTCATTTTTCCTGTTCTTTGTTCCTATTTTCAAACTTTCATTTCAAAAAAAAAAAAAGGAAAGAAAGAAAGAAGAAAAAGAGAAGAAAACTGTTTGCATTCTGAGTCTGATGATTTCAGAATAGGAAATATCTTGTGGCCCTAACTTTGCCAACGGTCATTCACTGTGCCTTATTTGTTTATGGGTTTTGTGATTTTTGATGCTGATGTCATGTTCTTGGTACTCATCTGCAGGGATTGTTTGAAACCCAAGCCGTGGCTGACAGCAGTCGAAAAGATCTGTGCTTGTCCTTAGTTGCCTGGAGGAAACCGTGACTTGGAAGGACTTTGAACTAAATTCTTCATTTGTGTTTAGATCACCGAGATAATACAAATTCAGGTCAAAAAAAAAAAACTATACAAAAACCAACTCAGTCCAGTGTTTCCCTTGATATTCACTTCGACACAGGAAGCTTGTTTCTAGTCTATTCTAAACTGTGTGACTCATGGGACCCAGCTTCATATGAAGGTCTCCTCTTTGATCCCTTATCTTGGCTGGGTCCTGAACCCTCTTCAGTGAGAGTCCAGGTCATCAGAGTTTAAGAGTCCTTCCAAGGTCTCGCTCCAGGGCATTGCTGGCTTCTGTGTATTCACTACTTCTCTTCCCTTGTTAGAGAACTTACAACCATGGTTGCAGTCACATCTTATGCTATACCAGAAATCCAGCTGATCAGAGTTCTAAGGCAGAAAGCCCTTATGCCCCCTCTTTGGTTTTATTTTCCACAGGTTTCCTCTGCAAACCCTAACATAGTAAACAACTGAACCCTGTGATGGTTAATTTAATCTGTCATCTCTGCCAGGCTGTGGTACCAAGTTGTTTGGGAAAATGTCAGTATAGATGTGAAAGTGTTTTGAAATGAGATTTAACATTTACAAACACAGACTTTCAATAAAGCAGATTAACTTTTGTAGACCAAGAGGGCCTTGTCCAATCCTTTGAAAACCCTAAGTGAAAAAAAGAAAGAAAGAAAGAAAACCCTAAGTGAAAAATTGAAGTTTCCTTTAGAATTCAGCCTCAAGATTACAACATAGAAACCTTGCTTGCCCCTCTAGCTCATTGTCCTTGTGTGGATTTCAGACCTGAGATGACACTATCAACTGTTACGTAATGTTTGGTTCTATGGGATGCCGGCAATACTGATCCAGTCACTGATCCAGCTTTTCAGAAGAGACCTTTCTTTGTACATTTGAAAACACTCTATGGGTTCTACTTTCCAAAGAACTCTGGCCAGGGCAGATGTTCAAGAAACATTTAAAAACAGTTGTAAAGTAAACATATTTGTGAACAATGAGTATGGAATAAACACTTGCTATTTAATTATTTAATTCATTCTAACTTCTAGTCTGGGGCTTCCAGGTTTCGTCGTTGCTTAGGAAGAGAGCTTGGTTCCGCCTCTGCTGTGTCCTAGTGTCCTACCCACATTGCTACAGGTCCTCTGCTTCAATTAGGCCCGAGTTTGTGTGAGACAAAGAACTTCGTGTTGAGCTCAGATCAGTACTAATGCCTAGAACTGCTATGAGCTTCAGGAGACATGTAGGAGTCCACCAGGGTCTCTGGGACACCACCACAGCGTTTGCAGGTTCACATACTGCTGGCTAATTAAACATGTGGTCCAGAAGCATTGTCAGACCACGTCTCCACATTTATTTGTGATCTAGATACTGGGAACTTTCTGGTATCATGTTAGAAAAAGCTTGGGGATTTAAAACAAACAACAAAAGTAAAAAAAAAAAATAACAGAAATGAAGAAGTCATGGTGAATGGATGGAGGCCGACATTCTGCCTCTCTGAAGGATAGAAGGTTCTCAGTTTACCTGTCTGTCTCCAAGTCCATCATGAATGCTTAGGAGACCTCTGGCTGCTGAAGGCCTGGCTCTTGAATGTCACATGGTAGTGCTGGCTAAACTCTGAGGTGAAAATGAAACTCTTGGTTATTCTGTAGAGCCTGGTGCTACAAAGCCAAGCAGCAAAACCAGGGAGGCAGACTGGAGGTATGGGCTATTCTGTCATTTAAAGGTGTTAAACCTGCCATTCCTAGGAATACTGTGGTCAACATGTCTCTCACTCCAGGCTTTGTCCCATATCTGAATCAAAGGATATTGACACAGACTACAGTTGTAAAAATTCATCAAATCCCACACTTGACATTCTTGCTTTTTTACTATAAGTGGCATCTCAGGAGAGGAGGGATTGAGGGAGATGGAATAATAATAATAATAATAATAATAATAATAATAATAATAATAACAACAACAACAATAATAAACAATAACAACAACAACAATGTCCTTGGTACGTCTTTTCTTTTTGTGGTTTGGAGATAACATCCACCAAGGGCTACGGGTACTGTGCAAGTGCCTTCCCATTCAGCTCCAGCCCTGGTACTTTGAGTTTATTGTGTATCTTTGTGGGTTGGGGAACTGAGAGGTTTGAATCCAGGCCCTCTTGAGCGGGAGACAGGTGCTCTACCACTGAGCTAAATCTTCAGACTCCTTTCCTGTTTTTACATTGAGACAAGATCTCATTAAATTGCTTAAACTGAGCATTCCCGAGGCAACCAGGGCCAGTATTTAACTTTACAATACATAGCAACAGACCCAACCTCAACAACAACTGTTTCTGTTGTTGAGAAGAATTTCTGTTCCTGAGAAGCCAATGTCCCCAACCATAGGGCTGGTGTCCCCACCAAGGGGACATCATTGGCCTCTGAAGTGGCTGGGATTACAGGCCTGCACCACCAGGCCTGACTTGAATTCATCTTTGAATTTCTATTGCCCCCCTGTGCCCCCTGCATCTGGCCTTCGCTATGCAGTTTCCATGCATCTTTCTGACGTCACCCACATCACCTGAGCCTCCATGGCGACCTTTCTTTCCCCTTCTCACCAGCGAAAGGCCATCCCGTCAGAACCCGCAGCTTTGAGAAACATTTAGGGTAAGGTCAAAGGCAAGGTTATACTGACATCTGAAAGAGTGAGAGATTCAGGCCTATAATCCTAGCTACTCTGGAGATGGAGACAAGAGGATTGCAAGATCGTGGTCTGCCTGGGCAAGTTCAAAGGCAGTCTGGGGGATTGAGACCCTGTCTCAAAATAAAATAAAAAAATTTAAAAAGGACTAGCATGTAGATCAATGGTAGAGCACGAGCCTAGCATGCACAAGCCCTAGATTCAACACCCCTCAGTGAAACAAAACAAACCAGAAAACACCGGTCTTGCCCTTCCACAGAGGCAGACATATGCCCACAGGCCTGCTCTATCTGTGTTGGCATCTCGACGGGCAGCCTCTGAGCGCAGGATCTGCCTCCTTGACTTTCTCGTTAGAAAGTCTGTTCTTTCAAACGCCTGTCAGGCTAGAGAAGATATTCTAAGGCTTGCGCAAAGGCAAATATAGGGCCTGCCTTGGAGCCATGCAAAGACTGAGTTTTGATTTTATCGTCTGTTGATTTCCTCAGCATAGCTAATGTCATGTTTCTGGTCAATAGACATGAAGGTGGAACTGCTCTGAGCCAGTCTGAGCCGGTCCGTTTCATCCCATGGCCTGCTGACCTTGGACTGCACTTTCATGTCCATTCATATAGAGTTTACTGTAAAATGAAATTAAAACAAACTGGATACTCTCCAGAAAGCCAACGCTGGAGATATCTGTGAGCAGAGCAAAGCATTTACTGTACTCACAGCAGTCTTCCCGCCGCCCTCCCAGCCATTCACTCCCGCCAGCTCCTCCAACTCTGCCATGCAGATGTGTGGGGAGGGGAGAGAAGGGAGGGGAGGGGAGGGGAGGGGAGGGGAGGGAAGGGAGGGGAGGGGAGGGGAGAGATGAGCTACATGCGTGCCCATAACCAGCTCTCCGTCGCCTCATAACTTTAGGCCAAAAGTCCTGGTCCTTTTTAGATGAACTTTAAAAGGAAATTCATTCCTCAGCTTTCACACATTTCAGGATGTCTGCATTTCAGCTGATTGCGACCCTCGAAGCCACATAATAAAATATCCTCCTGCCCCCAGAGTTTAAAGGGAAGACTGAGTGGGGGCTGAAACATCTGTGGGTAAACACGGTTTGGCATCTTAATAAATGTCTTAAAATTTTTGAGTGGAACCTTGGCTTTTGTCTGTAAACCCTCGGGGGTAAAATGTGAACCCATTTCCTCACTGAAGAAATGTCACAGCACTTGACAGGCTGGATTCTTTGATCCTCAAACATTGTGCCCCTCTATGCTCAGTCTGTCCTTCCTCACCCCCAACCCAACTGAGGCTTTGTAACCTGATGCACTATAAAGAGCATTTTCTACAAGCATATAAAGTGATGTACTTGCTTAATACTAAAGCTGTCCCCAACCCCCCCCCACCTTATCCCAAGTCCTGTCCCCTCCGAAGGCATGCACCGTAAGGCTTGGCTGGCAGGAAAAGCTGGTCCAGCTGTTTTGAATTAGAGGTAAGGGGAGGCTTCTTTGTAATATATGACTTAATCAGTGTTCCTGAAGTAAACAACCCAAACTGAAGCTGGCAAGGACCACAATTTGGACTATGTAAACCTCCTTTTGGCTTCGGAGCAGGGACAGAATCTGAGACTCATAGGTGTGTTAGAGTTGACTGTTACAGATGGGTAGTGGTACTCGGTCTCCAGGGGAATGAAGTGTGGCAGTCGTGTTATTAGAATCCCCAGATAAAGGACAGAATGCCAAGTTGAGTTTGAGTTCTAAATAGATAGCAAATAACCGTTTAATATGAATAGCTGACTGTTTTGCTTGGTAACCACAGAGCCATTGAAACTCCAAAACTGAAGAAGGTACTGTGTTCTTCATGCTATGTCTTTTTACCAAGGCAAGGATCTACAAGTTAGGCCTGGTTCTGCCTCCTAACCCCGTGCTCCCAGAAATGAGACTCAGACTCAAAATATATTTGCAAATACCTTGGCCATATAGCTAGGCTCTACTCTGTCTAGATCATAACTAAAGAACCCATTTATTTTAACCTACATTCTGCCACATGGTTGGTTACCTGTGCTGAGGGATCGTGTGTCTGTCTCATCATATCTTCCAAGGGAAACTCCTGCCTGGCTCTATCCCAGAATTCTTTCTCCTCCCGATGTTCTACCTCCCATTTCCTGCCTAAGCCATAGGCCACAGGCTTTTTAATTAACAGGTGATGAATCCGTATAATACACAAGAAATTTCTTCTACACAAGGATGGTGAACGTTAACAGGACTCCTGTGTGAAAACTGAGTCATGTCTGTGTCTGCCAGTGCATGCTTTCTCTTTAATTCCAGTTTCCTGTCAATAACACCCCAGCGGAGTTAGAGTTAGCTTCACAAGGAAGCAGGCAGTGCAGAGGTGCCACCACCCCACAAAACAGAAAGGCAATGCTGTCATTGTTCCAGTCAGTTCCATTGCTGAGACCTCAGTTTACCTACTGGTTGAATTACTTAATGATGTCACCCAGAGGAATAACATCCATTGTTAAAATGGAAAAAAAAAAAAAAGCACTCAAAAATAACATTTGAGTTGGTACGACTTCTCCAACTGTAAATTTTAGGGAATTGTGTTATGTATTTCAACTTTACAATGAAAGTCTCTCTTATAAATCACTTTTGTCCTCTCTGTTGCTGAAGGGCCACAGAGAAAACAGCTCCTGAGAAAGTGTGTGGAGATGTCAGCGGTCCTATGGTATAGTACCGAGGAGGGAGTGCAAGGCTTGAGGTTGTAATGTGGATTTACTGCGTAAGATTCAGGAACCTGCATCTGCGCTGAGCCCTTGGGAAGGTTCAACTACGTTGTCACTGTGGAATTGAGGAATGTGTTGGTACAGGGGCATGAGGGTTTCTGAACTCAATGAAATAGTGAGAGATACAGTGCATGATTAGAAGATTCTAGAAAGGCCCACAATCCTGGGACCGCAGTCTATCTATCTATCCTAGACAATTTTCTACTCTACACAAAACATGGTGGTTAAATTATGAAAACTAGAGAAGTCTTTTACAGTGTATGGTCCTGATGGCTGTTGGGACTCCATGACAGTATGGCACTGGCTGGGGAAGGCCTCTATGCTGCCACATAGAATAAAGTGGAGGTTGTGGTGGTGGGCAGCCACAAGATGGGATGGCTCAGGTGCATCAGACAGAGCCTGCTTTTTATAACCAAGCTACTCTCAAGACAACTCCTTATTCTATTAATTGACAACTTCATAAACATATGAATCTACAGATGAGGGCAGAAGTCCCATCACCTCCCAAGGTTGCACTTCTCAACAAGGCTACATTGGAATCAAAGCTTCCAATGTATGGATTTTTATAGATTATATCCAACTATATCAAATGGCTCCAACAGCAAATGGCTCCAGCAGCAAGCTCCAACTGACTACTGCATGTGACTCACCTGGAGAATGAGTCTCTAAGTGGCAAATGTTCCAGTTATTTCCATGCCTCTGTTGGAACACTGGATCCTCATGGCAATGGAACCCAAGAAGGGGACTTATTGGATCAGCCCAGCCAAAGACGTAGCAGGTACACACAACAGGAAGGGGAATGTTATCAGAAGTTCTTCCAGTTCAACAAAAGGAAGGAAACACACACACACACACACACACACACACACACACACACACACACACGCACGCACGCACGCACGCACGCACGCATGCCACGCACCACTCCTGGACACCTGTCACTGCCTGTTAGGAAGAACAAAGAATTCGAGGGCTAAAGAATGTCTCAAGAAATACACTGGGGCATGAGGAAAGGAAATACAAACAGCCACCAGAGGGAAGGCAGAGATACTGAAAATCCAGGTAAGATTTTCCAGAGATATAGCCAAGACTGGAATTATGACCCAGAGCTTGTGGGACAAAGCTGGAAAGACCAGCTCCACATAGAGCGACCTAAGAAATGGCAAGAGGGGACATTATAAGGCAGTGCAGAGAGGGTGACCTGCTGACCTGGAAAATTTGTGAGGAAAGGGTAGACATGCTAAAAATCAACATGGGAGGCCAAAGGGAAACTGGGTAAAAACTAACATATTATGGGAAAAAAATAGGAGAGAAAAGGATTAAAGCTTAAAAGATGAACACAAAGCAGGCAAAGATACATAATTTAACTTTTATTTTTATTTATTCCTGTTCCCACATTTTATTGAATTTTCCTGGCAGGCAGCCTGCACTTTGGTAAGTCTGGGGGAGGGAGGGGCTGGCAGAATAATGCGGCTTTGGGGATTTGAATCTTATTACTTGGTGCGCCTAGCGTTGGGTAGACGTTCATAAAAATTACATGCTATAGTGGCAGGTCATTTTTTATAAAAATGAAGCTTGAGCTTCAGATTTAGGACAAAGGTTAGGGTTTCAGATGAGTCCGGAAATGAGGAAAGCTAGGAGAAAGGCACCAAGCAAGTGAGGTGCTGCTGGGCAACCTGAATGCTAGAGCCAGACGTCCTAACCCTGAGACCCTCCGATAGGAGCCAGGCATCTGTTCTTGGAAATTGCCATTGAATGCTTAATTCTCCCAGAGGACTCCCTGCTGAGGTAAGACTATGGAGCGCAGACTTGGATGCTTAGACATCATCTTCAGCGTTGGACTCTGTCTCCTTTCGTCTTGTCTCCTCCTCCTGTTCATCTTCCTCTCTTTCACTCCATTAGCCCTTACTCCTTTCTTTTTGTCGTCTTAGGAAAGTTTTGAGCCATCTCTCTCTCCTACCAACCCCTCTCCATTCCTTCATGCTATTTGCTTTTTCGTGAGGGGAATGGGACATAGGAAGGCAATGCCCACTTGAGACCTAACCTGCTTCTGCTCCCATCTCTCCTGCCCTGGCTCATCCTGCTCTCCAAAGATGGACTGGTGCCCCCCAAACAGACTCGCTGATCTGAGCACAGCTGCCTTTGAAGTAACTTTATAGCTCCCTTCTCTTCCATCCCCTCCAGTTCATAATTCTCTCCTCCCTCCTCCCTCCTCCCTCCTCCCTTCTCCCTCCTCCCTCCTCCCTCCTCCTTTCTGCTTTCTTCCTGCAGCATGTCCTTGGATCATCTACTTAAGCACTGGCCCAGTGGGAGAAGGAAGAGTTTCAGGTGCAGCCTCTCCCAAGCGACTTTTTGCTAAAAGGTGATTCTGGAGAATATTTGTAATCCAATGGTAACCATCCAATGGTTAGCCTCAGGTTCTGCTTCCTCATTATTTCCAAGTTCTCTGCCTGGTCATGCCCCTGTCTCCACAGTGTGGTGATGATCGCCTTCTGAAAACTAGGTTTGTAAAGTGATATTTCCCCTCCTTTCTAATCGGAGAAAAGTTGTCAGACTGGCCCTGAGCCTCCTGAGAGATACAGGTTGATGTATGAACTGAGTTTTGATTATGAAATTAATGCAACCAGGACCTAGAAAATGGTCCTCACGATCTCCTTAAAATGGCTCCTGATTGCTCCGCACCTTCCTTTAGTTTTGCTTGGTTGGTTGTATTCATTTTTGTCAATCAGCAAACCAGACCAGAGGAGAAGCATTTTCAATGCCCATATCCTCGTGTGGGTCTTTTCAAGACAACCAGTGGCATCTTAGCTCAAAGTTCCCTCCTCTACACAGGCTTCAGAAGACAGAGAGCCTCATATCTTCTGTATTAAAATTATTGCACACGAACAGTACTCTCTCTGGTTTTGACAGGCTAATGTGTCTCCCAAGGATTTTGGCTTCAGACACCGTCAACGTGAACTCTCTGGTGTGTGAATCATCTGAGCTCTGGATGGCTGCCTCATGGGAATGATGGCTACATCAAGCCTCTTAGCTCTACCTTCAGTATTGCCATGGGATTGTCTTTCAAAAAAGGTTGCTGACTTGATGGTGGATAAGCAGTATTTGAGAAAATAAACTCTGCATAGACAAAATGCTTTGAGCTTCTTGCATAGTCTTCTCTGAAGACCAGAGCTCTCTCATGAGTTCATGAAATTTGAGCCTCGGAGATTCATCTGTCTAATTAATTCCTGTCTCTATATTTGATTCCCAGGGGCTACTTTCACGCTTAACATTTAAAAGACTTTTGCAAAGCCCAGGAGATATTTTCGGTCTGTCAAAGACACCCTTTAAAATATCTAAACAAACAAATGAAACCAAAAAAGAGCCAATAATTCCCATCTTTAAATTTTGTACCAACCAGTCTATCTCTTAGTCTTACCTGGTCCTCCCAACAAGGAAGAGTCAAAAACTCTGAGGCATCCCCCCACAAGCAAAGATGTTCATGGGCTTCTAGAAGAGGAAGAAAGGTCAAAGGTCATTTAGTCTCATGCATCCAGTTTCAATAGATTCAAGGATCTAGGTTGACAGCCTGGGAGCCCATAGCACAGGGGAGAGATTTGACACAGCAGAAGACTGTTTGAACTTTCAGATTCCAGACACCCTCCACCAGCAAGCCCCATAAAATGGGTGACATCAAAAGGACAATTGGGGTGGAGTTAAAAGTATTGGCCTTGGTTTGGGTTTAAAGTGAAGTGTTTTCCTGCAACCTTTGTCGTTAGCTTCTAGACAGAGCGTCTTGCCTGGAGACCTCAGCTGAGATGGGCTTAGCCTGACCCTGCTGCCTCAGCTCACAGCTTCATCCTCAGCTCTTACCATTTGGCCCAAGTTCAACCTCTCCCCACCCCTGCCCCCTTCCCCGGCCTCCTGGGAAGACTGTTGCCCGATCTTTATTGCTCTTTTCCCACACTCCATTATACAGCATGATATCGGCCTCTGAATTTATTTATTAGGGCTCAGATCTATAATATACAACCCTCCCTTCCTGTCTGACACCGTGTCTTTGCAGCAGAGTGAATGAAAGGCGCTGCTTGCCATTAAACAGTCATGGAAACTAAGCACCCAGAAAGGAAGGGCCAGAAGCTTGCAAGAGAGCTAACTCTCGGGAGGCCCCTCAGAGCCAAATTGCTTTTTCAAAACTTCACACTCACAACCCAGCAGTCCAGACAGGCCGCCACAAATAGCTCCTTGTGGGGGAGCACATTTGCAACTGGCAACCTTATCCCCACATGTCTGGCCCTCATTTGCTATGCAAGCTATACTTTTAAAAATTAACATTTTGCTTAATAAGCATCCCATTTGTCACTGTTCTCTTTTAACATGTTGAAGCAGGCTTCAGTCCCAGGACACACACACACACACACACACACACACACACACACACACACACACATTTGTGCACACGCTCAAATGTATTCACATGGTTCATAACTCAAAATAATGCAAACAGTATACGGTGAGAGAGCTCTCTTCAGCTCCCTATTAAACTTTATTTTAGAATAATTTTAGATTTACAGATTACAGACACATGGGTAGAACAGACGCTCCTGTGTCTCCATCATTCATCCTCCATTTTTATTCCCTTATGTCACGACAACACATTTGTCACAACTAAAATGTCACTTGTGTGTGTTTCACTAGCAATTATTTTTTCCAGGAGTCTACATTTGCGGTCATTTCTTCTTTGGATCCTCTTGGCTAAGACATTCCTCAGACTTTGCTTGATAATCGAGAATTATTGGGTTGGGTGTTTTGTAGGATAGCTCTCAATGGAAGCTTGATTTTTCTTGTCTTTTTTCATAATTACCCTGAGGTTATGGATTTGCCATGGAGGAGATGATGGGGGTGTATTGTCCTCCCTGCTACACACAGTAGTCCAGGCTACTGTGGACCAAGCTAATGGGGGAAGTTAGCTCTGAGCTCCTAGCCCAGACAGCATCTGCCAGGCCGCTCTGGAAAGTGTCTCTCACATCTATTCCTGTCTAGCCTTTGAAGCAATCTCCTAGCCATCCTCAGAAGGGATTTTCTGTACTTGTGTGTGCACATGTTCATGTGGGAGAGTGCATACATATGTGTGTCTGTGTACATGTGGAGACCAGAAGACAGCTTTGGATATTACACCTCAGAAGCTATCTATCTTTTTTTTTTTTTTTAATTGAGACAGAATCTTATTGAGACCTGGGGCCCAGTAAATCTGAATAAGTTAAATTGTCTGGCCAGATAATACCAGACTGGCCTTGAACTTATGATGCTTCTACCTCTGCCTCTTTCAGCAAATCCTATGGCTATAGCTATGAACCACCATAGCCAGTCAGAACCCCAGAGATAGTCCTATCTCCACCTCCCCAGTGCTGGAATTACAAGTACCTGACACCACCAAGCTATTTATGTTGACTTTGGGACTCAAACAGATCCTCCTGGTTGCTCAGCAGGCCCTTTACTAGCTGCCTCTGCCAGGTCTTCAGTCTGTACTTAATAAACTGGCAGGGCACATAGGATTGCCTAACCTTGTGCTAAGGGCTGTGGCTGCAACCAGAATTTTCCTATCAGATCAACTCTTGAGGCGACTTGCCCATTATCAGAAGCTTCTGAGCCTTCTCGAACTTTCTGCATTGAAAGCAGCCTTAACAGCTAGAAGCACACACTCTCTAATAGGAGCTTGCACTGGCTCTTGTTTTGAGCTGCGTCCTGGAAAAGAGTGTGTGGCTTGTGAGATAGCACTTTGGGAGGGCAGAAGGATGTGTGCACGAGCTTGCATTGACATGTGTTCTTCCCTGTTCCAGGTCTGGAACTTTCTACTGGGAAGCAAAACTTCCATCTAGTTCTGTATCTCCCCTGGTCCCTGCATTGTGGGCTTGGGAAATCCTGTCTGCATACTGGAGTCTGGGAACAGCTTCTTGCCCAGAGGAGTTGAAACACATTGCCCCACCAGGGCACCCCGCTGAACACCCTTAACCTGCAACTGATGGAATCAGGGCAGGCACTTGTGATGCCGAGGTCATGTGACATGCACCCTGGCACACAGACCACCTCCTCCCATAACCATGGCTCCCGAAAGGGACTACAGGCAAGCAGCGTAGGGCACATTGTAATATTCATAAATGCATTGAAATTGCTTTGAGAGAGAGACAGACAGAGAGAGACAGAGACAGAGATAGAGACAGAGAGAGGGAGGAAGAGGAAGGCAAGGGAGCCCCCTATCAGCATATGAATAGGTGCTGGCATCAGGGAAATGAAAGATTCCTTTTTCTGGGGCAGTTTGTAAAAACTGGTAAGGCTAAACAAATACTCTTATGGAAGTCTATGAATATGAAGGTTCTTGGAAGAAACAAATGTAGTCTTAGAAGTGGGAATGTTTTTAATTCATAGATCGTGAATGGACACATAAAGTATCTTACTCACACCTGACAGCCCCTTCAAGATACTCTCAAAATTGCAGCCTGCAATGGTGCCACCTAGCCGTGGTGCAGTTGGGTGGATTGATTCTATGGAGTTCTCAGCACTCACTTGCTCTAACCAATGGGCATTTGTGGGCCCCCACACGGAGGCACTGTGTAGTTATTCATCTTGAAGATCATGAAAAATATTGTTCTACATGTCAGCACCATCTTCGTGACTCATTAGAATCTCCTGAGTATACTTTTCCAAGACCAAAGTATACATATGCAAGCCAAAGATGATATTATTCCTTGGACACACCTCCTGGCACGTCATCTTCTCTGTAACATAAACTACCCAGCCCCAAAGAGAACCAGGAGAGGAAATGCTATGTGGAATGCTGTGAGTCAATCAAATTAAAAAGTGGACACTTGATATGGACATGAGATGATGCACTTGTTTATACCAGGCTGGAATACAGACAGATCCATGCCGGGCATGTGCCATATTCCTGCTGCTTTCCTTAATCACAAAAATTCGGATGAAAACTGGATGATGTGGATAGACCATGGTGGGATTATGTGGCTTCCATTAAACAATGTTTAGTCATCACTGAGAGACTACAGCAGTTCCCTGGAGACTTGGATTTCTTATTCATGATGGCAAACATATGAACAATCAGTCATTCCTAATAAAGACTTACATGTTATATCCATTGCATGTCTTGCCCCATATGCCCAGTGAGCCATTGACTCAGGCTTGCCCACCATTCCCTGGGACTGTCCTGCCTGTGACACCTGTCTTGCATCTATCACTGTCACCTTTCCCACTGGGTTGTCATTCTTTATATTGCTGGCTGCCACCACTAACTAGTCTTTTCACAATCCGAGTTCTAATCGACTATCAGTTTATTGAGATGGGAAATATATTATCAATATGTTTATTGATAATATACTGGCCCATTATCAACCTAAATCTAATAATCATATTATCTTACAAGGCTCAGATAAGACAAGATATTGCCAGGACAAGTGTGTGTGTGTGTGTGTGTGTGTATGTGTGTTTGTTTGTGTAAAATATCAAACTAAGGAATCTAGATAGATAGTTAATGGAGAATATTGGTTACTAGTGTGTTCCCAAGAATCAGAATGCTTCCCCCGCTAGCTCTGTCATCTTCAATGCACTTCAGTCTCTTCCCACTTGCACCAGGAACTAGCATCATTGCAGTACTCAGAGTGCTGTTGCACTTGGGAGGATTAAATGAGAACATTTTATGTTAGTGAACAAGAATGCTTGGCCTATGGCAAGTGCTTAGTAAATTTACACGCTAGGGAAGGAGGCTCCTGAGCAAGCATACATTAGAACCTGCGTGCTGGAGATCTTGGTAATGGGTGGGGAGCAGTGGAGAGACATCCCCAGGAAAAATAAACCTTATTCAAAATCATTTTGCTAGTAATTTGTTTCTACTATGGAGGTAGTGCCTTCCCACAAATACTTTCCTGGTGCCAAATATATTCATGTATCAAAACAAAACAAGGAAGACCAGGCTGATGACTCAGTGGTTAAGAGCACTTGTTACTCTTCCAGAGGTCCAGAGTATAGTCCCCAGCACACTGGACAGCCCACAACTGACTGTAACTACAGCACCAGGGCATCTGATGCCCTCTTCTGGCTTTCCTGGGCACCTGGCTTCTTCTGGCTTCACAGGTACATACTCTTATGTAGACAAATACATCATTATGAGAATAAAATATCTATGTTTTAAAATTACATGGTATATACCTCCATTAACATGTATAAAATGTGGCTTTATACATCTGTTAAAATGCATTTTAAAAACATACTTTATAGTGCTACCTACAATTGCAACAGTTGTGGCTCTAATTTCTGCAAGGACTATCCCTGTATCCCTGTATCCCTGTATCCCTGTATCCCTGTATCCCT
>JADRCG010010010.1:1079479-1104182 GCA_019844195.1 Rhabdomys dilectus | reverse complement strand
CTGTATCCCTGTATCCCTGTATCCCTGTATCCCTGTATCCCTGTATCTTATCCCAGAGAAAGGAAGATACCTGACTTTCTGCCTCATGGCCGGCAGCCTTTCATTCATTATATAGGGGGAAGAGACTAAAATGGTGTCTATACCGGGTCATTGTAGCAGCTTTGATGGTAAGTCACTTGCCTACTGAATCCCATGAGAGAAGAAATGGCTGGGCGCAGTCACTTGTACCTATGCAAGGTCAAAAGTTGAAGCTTAGAAGACAGAGAAAGAGCAATCTTGTTAAGTCTAGACAGCATATTAACGACAAGGGCTGCATGTGTCAGCCTCTGTTTATAGGAGCCTTTTGCTGACAGCATGGAACCTGAGCCTTCCTTTCTTCACCTAGCAAGTTCTACTCTGCTGTCAGAGGCCACCCTTCCCAGAGTGCCTTGAGGGATTCAAGGTCAGAGCAGTAACTGGAACCTGCAAGGCAGCGAGGAGGAGAAAATGGAGGAGCTCGGGGATTTAACACGATGTGCAGAAAGTGAATATGTTGTACAGGCCAGGGGGTTGTGCACAGCTGTATTTACCCCTCCGAGGGACATTCTTCTAGCAGCTAACAAGATAATAGATGATGGCACATCAGACATTTCCTGTGTGTATGATGTTTTCCTAAGAAAAGTAGTTCTGAGAGGATTTTTTTTTCTTTTCCATTTAATCATTGTTGAAAAAAAATGATTTTGGATATAGTATCGGGCAGTGGCTGATGGGAGTATAAATCCATTTCACCTTTCTGGAAAGTAATTTGGCAACATGTAACAAAAAAACCATCAAAATGGGCATATACTTGACTCAGAAATTCCACTGCTAGGAATTTATGGAAACAGTGGCATAAATATTTATGTAACAGAGCATTCCTCATGAAATAATTATAATCACTCCCCAAATGGGACTCATTTAAATACTCTGAAATAAGAGATGGCTTAAATATCATACAGTGGGAATGCCAAGTAGCCACTCAACAGCTTCCTAGAAGTATTTAATTGCGTTGAAATATAAGGCTGGGCTTGAGGTTTGCTGAGGGCTTGGGGGTGGGGGAGGCACTAAAGAACGGTATACACTGGTCTTCTGAACCTGAACTTAGCCAGTGTGAAAAGAGGAAGAAGCCTCTTGTCTGTCTGAAATCAATCCTGCTTTAGTTAGCGTGGGCAAGACGGCAGCAGTGGGGCTCGGTAGACAAGGAGCTCACCTGAGTGAGGGACCAGATTTCTCACAATTTGTGTGTTGGCCTCTGCTTATTCCAAATAGCTTTGTTCTGAATTGGAAGGAGACATTTGATTAGAGCAGTTTATATAACAGAAATCTGAGACTGGAGGAAGGATTTGGCGGGCCGTTGATTGCGTTGGAGAGGGGGTTGGAAGGAAGCGTCCCGGAGCGGGAGGCTCTTATTTTGGAGCCAGCACTTGAGAACAAATTGTGCTCTGCGCTCCACCCAACCGCATCAACACCCAGGCAGATCCAGTCCATCCATAGAAATGTGTTCTACTCCATTTGGGGAGAAGACAGGGCTATTTCTCTCCAAGGACGGAACAAGGTTAACCTGCATCTGCACAAGAGCTAATCAAATAGCACATTTAACAGTCACTCCATGGTCCCAACACCATTCCAACCTCCTCCTGATTTTCAGACCTGAAAGACATTCTCACAATGTCTTTTTGGAGTAGGATTTTATTTTTGTAAGAATGTTTTGTTGTCTCTTTAAAAACTCTTTTTTCTTCTTCTTCCTCCCCCCCTTTTTTTTCTCCTGAATTTTAATGGGCCGGAGAGAGGTAGTCTGCCAAGCTTTTAACTAAAAGAAAAAAAAAAGGTAGAGTATCATCCCCTCCAAAGCCTGTCTAGGGTGCGTTTTCCAGAACTTACTCCCACCTTCCGCTCAGGCTGGGGAGGCTCTGTGGTGTCCACCGAAGGCCCTTGCTTCAAGCGTGTGCACACTTCCTGCTTTGTCCTTTGCCTCGTCTGGGCCCTGTGGTTGACCTAAGTCTCTGAGACTCTGTTATTTCAGTTTTGTGTCTCAGTGTCACTTAATCAAGAAAATGCTAAATCCCCAGCAGGGAAAAATAAAGTCTCCTCTTAGCTTTCTGTTCAGTCTCGTGAAGTTGCTGAACAGTCAGCCCGCTTCCCTCCGCTGTTTTTCCATCTGCAAAGGAAAAAAACCCCATGAAGTGTGTGCAGCAGAAAGGCTTCTGGGAACAGCTTAGGTCATGTCTCATTCCCTCAAAAGGTATAGAGAAAGTATCATACAATTTAAATTCCATTCATCTGAGTCAATACAAGCAATCAAATGTGGTTAAGTCTGTGTGTGCCGTAGAAGAGACCAGGAAAGTACATGACCCCAAATGCACACACCACAAACCTGCACGTTTGGACATCCTGACACACACGCAATGGTGTCAGCATAATCCCTTCCCATGTCCTCTCTTTCTAGGACCAAAAGGTCTCCTATTCTAATTCAGAACTCAGCCCATCAAGAACCTGGCTGCCCTGACCGCATACCAGAGGGGCCGCAGCATTGTTAAAACAGGTAAGAATCACTCTAGGGACTCGTCGTAGATGGAGGGCTGTTTCTTCCCTTCTACCGTATCCTCCACAAGATCCTCCACTGACTCCCTTTAGCAACAGCTTTGTCTTTCCTAAAGGAAGGAAGGAAGGAAGGAAGGAAGGAAGGAAGGAAGGAAGGAAGGAAGGAAGGAATACAGCACTGTTGATAAATATTAACAGACATCAACCCAAGCTCAGGGGTCAGAAAATCCACATTTAAATCGCTATCCTTGCTGTTTGCTTCCTGAGGTTAAGTCAGAATGAGATGATCTGGAAGAGAGTCCCTTCAGTTCTGGATATCTGTGTGACTTGACACAAGCAATGATGTCTCTGTGCCTCAGATTCTTCAACCATAGAAGGGGGAACAGTAGAATTTATTTCACAGTCATTGGGAGGATTAGTGGAGTCAACTCAGATGAAGTGTGTACAGTGGTACTTGGTATCCAGGCAACAAATATAATTGTTAATTTAGATTAATCCTTTTTTTTTCTTATTTTAAATGAATCTGATGGAATGTAGAGTCTCTCTTCCTGGGGAGGTGTGGGAAACACCTCCCACAGAAAACAGATGTGTGGTTACACAAAATTTGCATACAAATTCATGGGTTCTAAGGACTCCGAGCCTTCTTCAGAGTCTGAATTACTTGGTGGAGCCCCTTTGGGCAGTGGCTCAGAACCCAGGCTAGCCCAATTGCAACCCTGACTCAAGAACTCACTAGCATGTTCTCCGACACCTCTAAGCCATTTAGAGGATGCCTTGCCCTGTAGAATTAGCCATGGATGGAAATAAAGATAAATCTGAGTAGAGATCTGAGATAAAGTGGCAGGTACTTGGAACAAAGAAGTCACAGTTATTTGGAAAGTAGGGGTGATCCAGGCATGCAGTCTGTTTCCAGCCACTTCCTGTGTCAGCAGAGCCGGAGTGAGCACCCTGGTGTCTCCTCCCTGAAAAGTTTCTCCTTGAATAGGCATCGGAAGAGAAACAACAATGTTGAGAAAAAGTTAAGAACAGTGAGATGACTCATCTCCATATGTTTAGAATACTAGCCACTAAGAGGCCTGAGCCAACGCTCTGGAACATCGGTTCTCAACCTGTGGCTCGGAACCCCCTTGTGGGGTCGTATATCAGACATCCTGCATATCAGATATTTACACTGCAATTCGTAACAGTAGCAAAATTACAGTTATGAAGTAGCAACCAAAATAATTGTATGGCTGAGGGTCGGCACAACACAAAAGAAACTATAGGAGAGGATTGCAGCGTTAGGAAGCTGAGAACCAGGAGTACGGTGGAGAAAAGCCTGCATTCCCGCCAGGATCCAGTTTAATCCCTTATCCTTCACAGATTGTTGGGGGTGGGGCTCAAAACTTCCTCAGCTGCTGTCAGGTGCAAACAAGAGGCACAGACAATGTGTTGTTGCCCCTCGGTGTTTATTTATGCGCCATCTTTGTATCTAGAAGGAAAAAACCCTCAGGAAATACACCAATATATTAATATTTGTTATCCTAGGAGGTACAACTATTGATCACTTCCATTTTCTTCTCTGTTTTTCTGTACTTTCTGTAAGTTGTTTTGTAATAAGCAAGTGTTTTTAAATAATTAATTGAACAATTAGACATTAGTCCATATACTGGGTACTCAGCTAGGCAGGGAGCTAGCCAGCGTCCATTACCTCCCGGTGTTTACAGTCTAAGACACTGAATAAGTAATCATAACGAGAATTAATCGCTTCCACTGACAAGAGGTTCTACCGAGAAGTTGAGAAGACATGGCAGCCGGGGGTGGGGGGGCATTTCAAGGGATCTCTGGGGTGGAATCCTTGAAGTGCTTGTTTTAGAGTCAAAGTCTGGAGCGAAAAAGAGGAGAAAGAAAGAGGAGAAAGTGCTCCAGGTGGACAGAGTAGCATGCTCAAAGACCACAAGGCAAGGTGCCTTCAAGAGACTTAAAGCATACCAGAGTGCCTCAGCTTGGAGGGAAAGCAGGCCATTCAAGGAAGACACGCTGAGGCAAGCATGGTCCTATAGATCCTGTTAATGATTTTTTTTCAGCCTTTGTGATGCGGTTTAGAGATTAGCTCTTGTTGTGTACCCCAAGCTGGCCTTAAAGTCATAGTCCTCCCATATCAACCCAAGTGTTGACTGATATTACAGGTATGCACCAACATATGTGTGTGTGTGTGTGTGTGTGTATACATCATATACATCATATACATCATATACATCATATACATCATATACATCATATACATCATATACATCATATACATCATATACATCATATACATCATATACATCATATACATATACATATACATATACATATACATCATATACATATACATCATATACATACACATACACATACATATACACATACACATACACATACATATACATCATATACATACACATACACATACACATACATCATATACATATACATCATATACATATACATCATATACATACATATACATATACATCATATACATCATATACATATACACATACACATACACATACACATACACATATACATCATATACATATGCATTATTTACATATACATCATATACATACACATACACATACACATACATATACATGTATGTATAATTAGCTCCCTCTTCAGGGCTGGAGAGATGAATCTGTAGTTAAGAAAGTATACTGCTCTGCCAGAGGACCTGGATTTGGTTCCCAGCACATATTGGACAGATCACAATCACCTGGAAAGCCAGCTCCAGGGGATTAGGCATCCTCTTAGGGGTCTCCTTGGGCACCCAGACATGTGAGGCATTCACTTCTACAGATACACATGTATAAAGATAATAAAAATTAGTAATAAAAAACCCCAGCTCCTTCTACACACGGAGTCTGGTGAGCTGAAACACAGACACAGCCTGTGGTCTGGCTCTGCTGTCATGGTTTATGGCAATGTAGCATGCTAGAAAGACAGAAGCATCTGAGAGAAGGCAACATGAGACCTTTCCCCTATAGACATCGGGAGCTGAGACAGGTAGCTGTTCCATGAGCATTCTGACATGAAACTTCATGTGCAGTGGAAACACAACAGAATTTAATTTCTAGACCAGCAGTGATCACACACTAGTCAGATCGCCAGTAGACAGCTGGATAGATCACCATACCTAGAACCCACCAAGTGGGGTAGGTGTTTTTCAGCTCAGGAGTGCAAAGCTAGGACAGCGTCCAGCCCACTGGCCACGCCACAGGCAGAAGTGGCAACTTCAGAGGGGCTCTCCTGACCTGATGTGTGAGCAACTCAAGCTGCCCACACCAAGGTCTTGAGTTTCTACTTTAAACCCACTGTGCTCCATCTACTTGGGAAATGATCGTAACAAGTAACTAGTCACTTGTCTGTGGACTAACAAAGGGAAGCTTTCAGCAAATGCACCTCACCCAGTGCCCCAGTGGGCATGTGCTGACCTCCAGGATTTGTGAATGGCAGAGGAACTGTGAGCCTCCACTCCAGCTCCTGGAGGAACTCTGAAGTTTAGTGGGCTCTGGAGCTGCAGAAACAGGCATCTGGTGGTCAACCTTTGCCTATAATGAGTGGTTATTAAGTATTCACGTCAGGAGCGGGGACTGGTGTCAGCCCTCAGCTACTCCTCCAGCCTGCTACCTATTACGCCTCACGCTTTATATCTGCCCCAAATACAAGAAGAAACTTGTAGTATTCTATAAAACTTGCACTGACACCAGGGTGGGTCTCGGAGGCTTATGGTTATCCTAATAAAACCCAGGAATGTATAACAGGCTCTAGCCAACAGACCACCGACTACTTTATTGTTAAAACACAAAAGAACAGCTCTGGTAAACTGTGGTACCTGAGGCGCAGCGTGTGGCCAGCTCTTAACCCTTGAAGACTCTATTATTCAGCCAACATTGGATGACATCTGTATGTTTCTTGTTTCCTCCTATGTGAGGAGTCGACTAAGTTACACACTCAGACAAGAAACGCCGATGATGGAGTGCTTATGAATTACAGATTGGAGCTTGCAAATCAATTTGGATTTTTTTTTTACATAAATTCAAACCAGATCTGTGGGGGTAGCCTTTTCTCAGATAACAGAAGCCTGAGCAAAAGATGGGCCTGAGCAGACGGGCAGTCAGCCAGCCCTAGGATAGGTAGGAAGGAGGTCATCTGTGACTCTAGGATGTCTCTGTTTCTCTCTGTCTGTCTCTCTGTCTCTATCTCTTTGTCTCTGTCTCTGTCTCAGTCTCTGTCTCTGTCTTTCTTGATCCACATATATAGGGGTTCCATAGCTTTCTTATCTTGGTATAGATGCAGGAAAGTTCCCACTTGAGCAGGAATGTAGGGTGCTCTCATGCGAGTTCACTGGGAAGCATTGTATAAATAAAAGGGAAGACACAGGCAATGGGAGAGCACCCCGAGACTGCCACCACCCGGGGAATCTGCACTCATCCCTACACTGAAGGGGCTCACATAGGGATCAGGCAGGTACTTTAGCCAGTGGAGGTGGCAATCAGCTGCTTGGCAAAGACTAAGCCATGGGATAGTTAGGGTGCATTTGAGAACAATCAGAAAATTAGTAGCATAGGCTATGATTCCATATTAATCAATTACCTTGCCCTGGTTCACTAACACCCAAACCTAATAGATGCAAAGGGAGAAATGAAGAGTCCTAGTCTGAAAGGGTGTCACGAGGAGATTTGGAGGAGGTGGGGGAGTCTTCCTCTGTTTTCTAAATGATACCTGGAAGCTGCTTAAAGATGCTTAGTGGTGTGAAGGTCTCTAGGTGAGACCCGATACACACGAAGCACAAGGCCTTCTTCCCAACATGAAGAATACGGAGTACACTGGTGTGTTTGTACGTTTGCATGATGTGAGTACATTCAACGCAGGCCATACCTTTGCACTAAAAGGAGGGTTTTCTCATTAAGCCTTGTTAGCAGCTGTAGCTACATAGCTGTGCACCCTCAGCAATGCTGTCTCAGTAACTCCTTTGCTTCTGTTCTTTCTCCCTCTGAGCCAAGAGTTGCTGCATAATCATTAGAATCTTCTATCCAATAATCCTGCTAAAACCCTGCCATGCCCTCCCTTCCCCCACTGGTCCCAAACTCCTTAAGCTGACTGGCAGTAGTTTCTGCAGCTTCCCCTGTCCCGTTTAGTTTTGCCTTTCCCTTTAGGTGCCATCTGCACTGATATTTTTGTTCCTGTCCTCTGTGGCACCAGATCCCCTTTTCTGACTGCTCTGGCTTCAGTGCCATCCTGCAGGCATGTACTCCTGGCTGTTTAGAGAAGTATCTCAGGAGTAGGACCGTGGGCTGTGACATTGAGTTCTCCAGACACCTACCTCCTCCAGCACAGCCTACACCGTACTACAGTGCCTCATGCCTGTCTTCCGTGAGGAACACTGTAAAGACAGAGATGTGGCCCATGCCCTCTGTTCCCAGGACAGAATCTAAGAAGAGCTAGCATTTGAAAATAGCCAAAGAAGTAAACCAAATTGTGATTACCAAAAAGAAAGTTATTCTTCCTCTTAACTCCACAGAAACACAACCTACATAGATGTTTAATCAATGGTTTCTTGGTCCCTCTGTGTACTCTGTGTATACTTCAGTTCCCTGAGAATTTGTTTAAATGAAAAGCCACTGGATCTTGAAAGCTGACTGATTAAAGGATGCTTGTTTGAGTGACTAGAAAGCATTGATGGGCAAAATCAGCCCCAGTTTCTGACTTCTGGAAGCTTCCAGAGGCCCTCCAGGAGAGGAGGTATGTTAGTGACCTATGAGTGACAGCCCAGATCCTTTGGGAATGTCACCAATGAAAGGCACCCTTGGTTCTCTGGCCTGTATTTTTCTGTAATTTTAGGATGGCCTCCAAACACAATCTGTTTAGTGGGAAGTGTCTTTGTGTAGCTATGCAATTCCAGGTCTTCCTTGCATAGTTCGTGGGTGTATTTCTGAGCAAGGGGAGTGTTAGTGGCATGAGTTACCCACACCTCATCCTTGAGCTCTACCCCTGACATTACTTACATTACGGTCTTACTTCTGAGATACTTCTCTAAACAGCCAGGAGTGCATTTAACTCACATCAAAGCCTTTTCTTGGGACTACTCTGTGCTCCTGTAATGATGGTTGAACCATAGCCACTGCACTGCCTCACCCATCAGCTGGAGCTCTCCCTCCTGGGTTACTGGGAAATTTACACTTTCTCATTCAACATTTTACCTCAACCATCAAACTAACCCAGGGTTGGTTTATCTTTTAGGAAACTATGCACTTCAAGTTTTTTAAAATTCCAGGAAAGAGGATGCATAATGACAGGAAAATCAGAGTAGCATAAACAAAGCAGAGCTATTGGTTGTCAGCTGCAGAAGACAAATGAAGACCTGGCTCTAGGTGTCCAGCAGCCTTCAGCCTTCAGCCTGACCCACCAGTGCCATGACCAGAGGCACAGTCTGAGGGATCAAAATGAGGAAAGATCATCTCATCCAAAGCATCAGGGATGCGCCTCACGAGTTCTAATCCCTTTGACAAATACTCTATGCTGAAGGTCAAAATCACCAGCAAGGGTAGAGGAGGCCAGTTGATTAATTAGCCTGTGATTAGCCTGGACTTCGATCCCAAGGAAGAAAGAGAGAGAGAGAGATAGAGAGAGAGAGAGAGAGAGAGAAAGGGAGACAGAGAAAGAAAGAAAAGGCAAGTTATTCACTAAGCAGAGCTACCCCTCTGCAGCACATAGCTTTTTTGCTGGATATAAAGTTAAGACTCATCTAACTCAGTGAGTCACTATATTTGGCCAGTGCGTAACTGGAAACCCCAGCATGATCGGGAGCATATGTGAGTGCGTGTGGTGTGCTCTCATTCTGCACAAAACACTAGCCAAACCACCTCTGTCCCCTCGTGTATGACCAGCTATAGAGGCTTCAGCGGAGACTGCAGTCTCCTTGCAGGCTGACTTCTCCTGTGACAGGCATAGCTCAGCCACAGAGTTCTTCTCCAGAAGGGGACAGAGAAAGCAGGGACCTGAGGACCTATTAGACCCTCGTTCCCAACCTTGGAGACTGGCGGTGGCAAAATATAGCAATCATTATACTGTATGTGATATTAACGTTCACACCGAAAGCCACATGAAGTCTTTTGGAATCTCTTTCATTTAGTCTTTGACAAGTTCATACGCGGATACAATGTGCGTTGATCTTACCCCCCCCAACTCTGTCACGCTCCTCCAAGGCAGCCCCAGGACACGTCCCCTCCCAACTTCATGTCCTCGTCACTCATTTATTTACTTAATTGTTTCTTATTTTTTATTTCTAGCCTTCTGAGTTTAATTAGCGCTGCCTGCTGGAGTAACTGGTCTTGGTGTTCTATAGTGCAGGCGACAACAGTGGGTTTGAAAGTGCAATGGCCACACCACCCACAGAAGATTTCATTTCACGGCATTCTGCCTCGCCCTGAAACTTGTACATTCTTCTGACTCTTGCAGAGGGGGCTTGACACAAACATCCCATTTAAGGCTGCCTTAAATGAGAAGCGTGGCTGAATTGGCCCAGCTCACAGGATGTTAGGGCAACGAAACCTCTCCAGCCAGTTTTTCTTAGCTCTTTGATCAGTTGTGAGCCATTGAGTCAACTCTTGCTTGAAGATATTCAGTGCAGCTTTATTTATAATTTCCTCAATTTGGAAGCAACTGGGATATCTTTGAGGAGGTGAGTAAACACACAAGCAATGAAATAGTATTCGACAATAAACAGGTGCACACTATCAAGCCACGAACAGGAATATTGAGTGGAGAAAGCCAGTCCGAGAAAGCCGAGTGCTATATCGTTCTAACTCTATGACATTCTGGAAAAGCAAATACATGGAAACAGAGAGCAGTGGTTGCCAGGGACTAGGGATGAAGTAGGCATGAGCTGGCAGAGTGCACAGGATTTCAGAGCAACGGAACTCTTTGTGAGTACTGTAATGATAGGCTTGGGCCACTATACATTTGCCCAGACTGTGAAGCACAAAAAGGGAGCCCTAATGTCCCTAATGTCCCTAAAATCCCTAATAAAGGGGCTTTGGCAGATAATTCTGTGGGCTTGGGGGTTGTAACAGATGGGTCAGGGTTCGGGGTACAAGAGAGCATATAGAAACCCCCTTTGTGATTCCTACTTTTTGCTTTGATCCTAAAACAGTTCTGAAAAACAAAGCTTTTTCTTTTTTTCTTTGTCTTTTTGTCTAGCATGTTAGCAAGCGAGCAAAGGCAACTTTATTTTTACATTTTTTCCATGGTAGAAATAAAACTCAGGGCCCAAGGCAGGCTACTCTTCTAAAGTCTTCTAAATATTTGATTTAAACGCCAGTGGTTAGCTCCTGATGCGTCTAAAGAAACCGAAAAAGAAATTCCTTGTTTAAAAATTTATTTATCTTCTTTATGTTTAATTATGTGTGCTTGTGTGTGTGTGTGTGTGTGTGTGTGTGTGTGCATTGTGCATGTGTGAGTGTAGTTGCCTACAGGATCCAGAAGGTGGCGCCCTAGAGCTGGCGTTAAAGGCCATTGTGAGTTACTCCCTCCACCTCCCACCGCACCATGTGGCTGCTGGGGACCAAACTCAGGTCTTCTGCAAGAGCAGTTTGTGATCTTCACCACTGAGCCATCTTTCCAGCCTTGGAGTGTTTTATTTCTAATGTCACTGGGGATGTAGACATGCTCAGTACGCAGTGGGCCACCTCCCTCCGGGTTAGCACACCTGTCTCCTCAGCGTCCTATCAGCACTTGATCAGGGCAGCCGGCTCGCTACCCAGAACACGCTGAGTGGGGAGGTGGGAACCTATCACATGTAGGCAGAGACCTGATCTGGTCCCCGCAACCTACTGGGCTTGCTAAACTCCTCTGCTGTCACTAAAGCCTACTTCTCAACTGAGGTTGGACCATCTTCTGGGACACCCAGGATTGGAGCACATTGGGTGTAGCTGTGTCACAGACGCCACCCTCAACAGTGTGATGAATAGCCTGTTGAGAATGGCAGGTGGACGGCAGCATACCCTGCTTGGCTTTCTTGTCTCTATTTTCTCAGCTTATGGTGACACTCAGAAAAGAGAAAAAGATTGGGCAGGTTTAACGAGAACGGAGCTAGGCTGTCGTTTTACAGAAGGATCTCTGACCAGTTTATCCAGATTGAAGCCTACTTGGCACAGATTCATTATTAAAGTATCAGTTTCCCCAACATTTCGATCCTATTCCCCAAACCACAGATTATTTTCTTCTCCATCTCTAAAGACTAATGTCTTTGCCCATGTTATTTCACTCTGTGGCCTTTGTCTAAAGCTGCGGCAATAGCTGGATAAGAGAAAAGAACCTTTGAAAATTACGGTGGGCAACAGCGACCTCTGCTGGGAGAATGGGGCATACTTGCACCACAATGGACTAACCCAGAAAGTAAGACTAAGCTTGTGTGGTGCTTGTTGTGGAGACAGAGAAAAACCGCGTTCATTTCTGTTTCTAAAACATATCGGGGTTCAAATCAAACGCGTAGATTCACCTCTTTTTAGATTTGTAGAAACAAAATATGCTACGCGCTCTTCGTGTCCACAGCTTACTGGTACTAAGTGATTTTTCAGAGAGCCTCACCGTTGAACACAGGTTGTAGGGCAGCCTAGCTGTTGATTAGTTAATGGATTTCCCATCTACCTACCTCCTGGAACTCCAAGCTGATCCTGTCCAAGCAGAAGAGCTTGTGGCCCACTTCTGACAAGTCTGAGCTCCGTGGTAGGCTCTCACGCTGTGAGGGTTTCTTGGAGGTAAGATGAGTCGGAGTCAGGTCAATGTGGGGGCAAATGCATTCAAAGAGACATTGACATAGCTTTTGCCAAGCTTTCCTTCTTGATTGAGTGAGAATTTGGATGTTTATTCTTAGCTTGTTGTGGGCAGTAGGGGGGACATTGTGAATACTTTTGAAAAGAATGGATAGAAAATGATCTAACTGATCAGAAAAATAAGTTGTTGGCATTTCCCTGAAAAATGAATTTCTGCCTTTCCAGTCTTGATATACCATTACAAAAACATGCTGGAAGACTACCAAGGCATGTGTGAATTTGGAGGAGAGAATTATTAATGGTGAGCCATTGGCAGACAAGACTTTGATTTTGGAATGAATAAAAATAAGTTAATTTGAAAGGTTTCTCTGCCTATACGAACATCTACTAAAGGATGGCATTAGAAAACACCTGGGACTTTCCAGCTTTCTATCTATGGGAAATCTGGCTCTCCTCATGGCGGAGACAGGTACTGGAAGTCATCCTTTGCACTCTGGTGGTCATCCCTGTGCTCTGGTGATCATCCCTGTGCTTTGGTGGTCATCCCTGTGCTCTGGTGATCATCCCTGTGCTCTGGTGGTCATCCCTGTGCTCTGGTGGTCATCCCTGGGTGCTGGTGGTCATCCCTGTGTGCTGGTGGTCATCCCTTGTGCTCTGGTGGTCATCCCTGTGCTCTGGTGGTCATCCCTTGTGCTTTGGCGGGAATCCCTGCTAGTCATCTGAGTAAAGGGGACCTTGATGGAGGAAATGTCCCTATCAGATTAGCCCATAGGCAAGCCTGTGGGTTTTTCATGACTGGTGATATATGTGGAAGGACCCAGACCACTGTGAGCAGTGCCATCCTTGGGCAGGTGGTTCTGGATTGTAAAAGAAAATAGAGCAAGCCAGAGAAACAAGCCAGTAAGCAGTGTTCCTCTGTGGTCTATACATCTGTCCCTGCCTCCAGGTTCCTGCCTTTAAGTTCCTGCCTAGGCTTCTCTGATAATAGGCTGCAATGTAGACCTGTCTCTTCCTAAGCTGCTTTTGGTCATCATTTTTATCAGAGTAACACATCAGCACTACACTGCTTCCTTGCCCCGCCAGCTCTGCATCATCACTAGGATAAATATTACTGTATTTTTCTCATGATTGAGTGTCCTCCCAAGAATCCCGGTAATGACATGCTGGGTCTCTTGGGTAGTTTTGGAAAGGAACGGAACCATTAAGGTGGGGTCCATGGAAGATCCTTAGGTTATTAGGTGTGAGTTCCTGAGTGGCCTCTTGGGTTCTTGGGAGTGGATTGTTATAAAGTAAGGAAGCCTGAGGTCTTTATTTCAAGAGCAGTCACCTGCTTGCTCTAACCATTACTGCATGCCTTGCAGTGATGCAGCCTACGGGCAATCCTTTAGACTTTGCTTGCTGGACACGTTTCTCCCAGAACATTTAGATAAGTAGCTTGTCGAGCTGCTTGTTATGATGATGCAATGTTGACTCTAAAGAATGTAGACTCGAACCTACAGACAACGAAGACATTATAACAGATACAGACTGTTATAACAGATATCTGCCCGTTATAGTCTCTGCCTGTGAAGAGTACTGTTGAGGAAGGAAGATTTCTGATCCTTAAAATTTGAGGTTTGCACTGCTCTGTCTTCCGTTGAACCTTCTACTCTTAGATGAGCCCATGAAAGTCTACAGCATCTTGTTTCCCTCCCGTAGCCAGGATTACAGAACAACAGAGAAAACTCTGTTCCTCTCAAACCAATTTATAGAACTCTTAGCAACACTGGTTTCCCAGTGAACCTTGGGACAGGATTAAGAAAACATTTTTCTCTTCAGTAAGCAGGTTGTGGACCTCACTTAAACCACTCAGCAGAGAGGCTAATTGACAGAGTTTGGAATTGTTATTCACCAACACCCAGCTGGTCCTTGCCTTGACATTTGGTCATATCTCGGCAGGGATCACAGATTGAACTTGATGCTCTCAGGAGAGGTCTTGAGAGACGGAGACATTCTTTTGAAGTGAAGTCTCTACTTTAATCTATTGTTTAGATCAAATCCTAGATATCACACCTGCCCTTCTGAGGGTGCAGTTCGTGGATAAGGGAGTTTTTACCTTTCCTCCCCAAAGGGAAAAATGATTACAAGAAAGAAAGAAAGAAGGAAAGAGAGAAAGAAAGAAAGATAAAGAGAAAGAAAGAAAGAAAGAAAGAAAGAAAGAAAGAAAGAAAGAAAAAAGAAAGAAAGGTTTTGTAATAGGCAAATTTAAATACAGATGAGACTAAGAACACCACTTACTGTTCTCGCTGCCTTTCATGAACAGAGCTCAAAGTACTTGGCAAACATTAATTAGTTCTCACAACAGACTGGTGAGGTAAGGGTATTATCTTATAATAATATATAAATACTGGCTGCTACTTAAGAGGAACAGTCCTGCTGGATCAGTTTCAAACCCAGTCCCCTCACCTGGTCTAGACCTCGAAGGCTTGGGTGACATGTTGGAGAGGGCCCAATTCTCTGATAATGTGATATCCCAGAGTGAACGAAGTCGCCCTCTCCAGACGGTGTCTTTACTGGTCTTAGGGGTTCTCACCCATTTGGAGGAGGTTTTTTTCATGTTAAAACACTAATTGTGGCTTGTTGTGTCTAAATTGCTTCTAGTCCGTCCCTGAAAGAGGTTTAAGCATGAGAACCTGGGATCCTGTTTCACACACCCATGGATTTGAAGGGGGTGTGATCACTTCAGGGGCTGGTCATGTTTTCTTCGTCATTTAAAAGTCTGGGCATCTTGTAAAACAGTTTCACAGTTCATATGAGTACTTGCCAGCCAGAAATTCCACCAGAGGTAGTGAGCTTATCAGAGCTAGGCAGGACTGGAAGATTCGACAGGCTTCTGACATACCGTCCTAAGAGCTCTCTTTTTATTTTGGATCTTTTCATTCTTAGACTCTGGCCATGGCCTTTCTGAAAGTAAAGAGTCTTTGGCTTCTAGGTGTTGACCTGAAGCGTTTAACTCCTAGAACCTTCCCGGATGCCTCCACATTCTACCAAAACCTGAGCTCCTCAAAACCCACCTTCTGGGCATGACATTAACCCACATGATATTTGACTGGCTTTTTGAATCCCGAGTGTTAATTTCGGTGGAGTTGCTTACATGGAGGTTGCTGTATCTTTAAAATCACCCCATCTCTAGACCTACCCTCCATGTGGGAAGCACTCTGTAAACATTAATTCAGGATTTATGTTGGTCTGTCGAAATGTAAAAATTTCCCCAGGCTCTGGCTGAAACCATTGTTTATGGTCTTAGCTGTACAAAACCTTTAATGTACATCACTCTGAACTGATCCTGGGAAGTGAGTGTCTCCACCCAGCTCTACAAGACACCATAGGCACCACTTAACGACAGAGCATTGATCTGCTAAGTTTATCTGCTTGCTGTTGTCACTGGCCTCCCTTAGTTAGCAGCCTCAAGGGAGAGAACCTGGCTTTGGACTCATAACTTTGGTTGAGCCGATGGTCTCCAATCTCCAAAGTGGGATAAAGCAGATTCCTCCTCTCTGTTTATGTTGGCCCACCATGTCCCTTTATGGAGAGAACGGTCCAAATAAAGTGCTTCCTCTGTGTATTTTGACAGGAAACACACTTCTTTTCTTCCCTTCTGTTGTGTGCCTTGCTCTTTTCTCCCAGAGTTGTTTAAATATTTTTGGTCCAATGACATATTTATTAATCCACTCTCCTCTGCACGAGGCATTAAGTGATTGGTTCGTCTGTAAAGTCCTCTTGGAAAAGGTGGTTTCTCCAGTGAGAGTTAATAATGTTGCCACGATTCATGTAAAAACCACCAAGACAATCTCTTAAAAATGGACCACATTTATCTAAAACAGCTGGTAAAGAAAGCACACAGGCCCAGCCAGAGGCAGCGGGGTCAGAGGTCAGGGTTAACACCGATCTCCGTGGAACTTTGAAGCTGACGTTTTACAGATTATATGTGTCTCGGTGCACAGTGGGCATGGCATATAAATTGGACTTAGAGGCCCCTATTTGTTCTCTGCATTTTTACGAGCCCACGAGCTCCTCTTTGAAGCAGCATACGTAACAATAAAAACTCATTTCAATGTTGTTGAACTATTTACAATAAATCACATTTATACCCTGGATTTGTGAAAAATATAAGCTCTCTTTCTCTCTCTCATGTGCATACACATTTATAGAGTCTATTTTTCAACACAGGTAACATTATTATTAATTATTATTATTTTAATCTTTATGGTATTGTTAAGCCTGTTTCCTTTCTCCCTTCCCTGACTTCCCTGGGATGGTAGGCACAGCTAAGTCCGGCACCGCAGGGCACCCCTGAGAGGCCTGTAAAGCGGTTCAGCCAGAATCTTTCCCCCAAGAAAAACTCTGTGATACCATGAAACGCTGGCTCTAACATGGCTCTTTTGCACTAGAAAACAGCATCTGATTTCAAAGGGATTAAGTTCCACTCTGGAACTAATTATATCATTGGTTTTATGGATATATTTTTTTAAGTTGCTAGGTGTTTTAACTGGAGAAGGCTGGCGACCCAGAGAGAAACTTGTCCTGGCAGAGACTCTGCCACGGGCACTTTAGCCACCTAATTAATTTTCAATAAAAGCTCACAATAGTTAATTTGCTCTCGACCCAATGTAAATCAAACAGAGACAAATAGGTTAAAATTGGAAATGTGTGATGGAAGCAATGTTTATGGTCAAAATTACCTTTCACCCTGGAAATAACGCAGATTGATAGAGAAGAGAACGAGACCACACAGGTTTCTGTTCAAATACATTCTGAAGGGAATTAAAGACTTTATTAAGACGAAAAGCTGTAGCCCTCCCTCAAATTGTGTATCTATGAAATAATGTTATTTTAATATAAAAGTAGAGTTTGGAAAAAATGTTACCTTAGAAATCACAGAATTAAGACATTGCTCCCATTACCCAGGTGGCCTGAGGCCCCTCATTTTCCTCCAAGCTTGCCACACTACAAGGTCCAATCATAAAAACACTATAAAGTTATTAAGTTCCCAGGCCTAAATTGGCAGGCATACCTGCCCAATGCCACATTCCTCCAGTTCCTGTGTTTCAAAGGGTTTTAACATCAAGTAAGCATTTTTACTTTTATGAGAACACAGACATAGATTTCTTACGAGTTTATAAAGATACTTCAGTCTGCCAATTAAAATACCCAGACAATATAGGTATCTTTGGCCCCATCTTTGGGCTAATATTATTACTAAGGTTCTGTCCAGGTCTTTATATCTACAAAATATGTTGTAGGCTTTAATCATTTTAAATTGCTTAACTTTTGCCCACTTTCTCTGTGCTTTCTTTCCTCTTATTTCTGACAATCATTCCGTCTTAACACACAAACCGCTCGTGTGGCGCACGGCGAAATGAGTTAATTTTTCAGTGCATGGGAATGCTAGTCACAAAGACTGCAAGCCATGGCCACTGGGCACTGAACGTGGCCACTGAAAGTGCTCCTGGATTCTATTTTTATTTCCCTCTTGCCAAGTTCATGGAGCAAATTCCTCTTTCTCTCTCAATCTGGCTTTTCTTCCTGCCCCAGAGGAAGAGTGCTTCGGCTCTAATGTCTTCTAATGCGCTGTAAATGTGGTGATGAATTAGACGCAGGCTAGCTTCTTCTGAGAGGGAGCCCATTATCCTGTCACAGTCTTCCATTCTTGGAACTTAATTTTTATTGTAACAAATGACTAAGTACTGAAAAATGAACCTCTGTGATAGGCTGATCTGAAGTGGCCTTCTGATGAAATGCTGTGGGGTGACAATTGTTTACAGCTGCCTTCTAGGGGCTCGCCCCTGACATGTGCTGCCCAAACTGGAGTTATCAAAAGCATTTTCTGGATGTTAATGGAAGCCCTTCATTCACAGCGACTGGCCAATGATATTAAGTGCTTCTCAGAAAAGGTAATGTTTCAGAGGAAGAGTGGGAGAGACAGACACACAAACTTCCCTCTGCCCTAGAACTACCTGGAGATCTAAGTAAGCTGAAACTTAGGGCCCGGACTCCCATCAAAGGGCCCTGGACACAGTCTGCTGAGGTAGGACATCGAATGACAGTTTCAACCATTGTGCCAGCTGATGGGTTGCTTAGATACCAGGAAGCCACTTAACTTAGCGCTTCTAGTCATCTATAGTCTCAATAAATGTCTGCCATCCACTTGACCCTTGTTTTATAACAAAGCACTCCCCTGCCCTCCTCTCCTTTGGATTTCTTAGAAACTAAGGTGATTCTTTCAAATCCAAGTTCCTGTTTGAAGACGGGTTGGTCACACCAGTCTATTCTCCCTTCACTTTTTTATACAGTAAGAGTCATCATCATGTTTGAAAGAGTAAAGCCATCACTGTCGCAGATGAGGGACATGTCAACCCAGAACCACAGACCCCAGAAACCCAGTATGTTTGGTGTGTAAATAGCTTCTGCATTGAAAGAGTCATAGGTGCCGCCAAATTACCGAACTGAGCTAATGACCTATGAAAGGGCAAGGGCCACTATCCTCAGAGAGTACAAACTCAGTAGCCTTGGCTTCAGTGACATGAATCTTCTGTATCAAAAGGTGGTTGGTTAAGAACCTGCCTCAGAACAAAGTGGAAGGTAAGAATGGACTCCTGAAAGTTATCCTTGACCTTCATACAGGCACAAGCACCCTTACACACACACACGCACACGCATACGCACACGCGCACACACACACGCACACACATTATACATATATGCAAAAACAAAACAAAAACTAAAAAGATAGCTTTGTTACTAACTAATCATTTATAATAAAACTCATTTCCCCGTTCTGAAGTATTAGAATATTTTCTAATAAGGTTTAGCGAGTAGTGTAGCTGTGCTTTCCCGAAAGCACTGCAATTTCCAGAAGAAGCGTTCAGGAGTAAGTAGAGCCTCCAGGGGATGAGTGATGTGGTTTGAATGGAAGGATGCTGTGAAAGCAGACTGAGGCAGAACACGTGCTAGGAGACCTCGGTATCACTGCATCAGCTCATCCTCCCGTCAAACCATGAGGATGGACTCATCGGGAGAGTGAAAACTGTCATTTTCCCTCATACTTGAAGCTGGTACAGTCTTGAAATATTCCAGATTCATCTAAATAAGGGCACAACCTTCAAATTGCTGCCTTGGGAGTTTCCAGCCATTCAACTTTATTTTAGGTAGATCAGTAAAAATCTTAGCAAAAATCTTAGCAAGATTTTTACTAGATTTTGACTCACAAAATATAGAGGAACAAAAAACGGTGACCTTTCCCCCCCACCCCCACAGGAGGCTAATGTCAGAGAATTGTGAGTTCAAGGCCAGCCTGGGCTATATAGCATAGACCCATCTAAACATCAATATTTTGCCAATACCTAATCAATTTCTGGTATTAGACAAGATGCCTCTGAAAGGACCCTCATGTGTCTCTCTGTAACCACAGACCATGAGGTGTTAAAGGGGTTAATGAGGTCTCAACTCATTGTCAACTAATTATCTTTAAGCTGTTGTCATCACTTGTACTGCTGCTGGATCCACCACTGTAGGTGCCCAACCCCAGAGTAATTGACTCCAACCCCCCTAACAAGAGCCCAGTGTGGCTTACCCCACTGTCGAGGGGGGGATGAGGGTTGATCACTGCTGTCACCAACACCTTGGAGCACACAAACATGTACATGCTTGTATGCAAAAAGCTTTTTAGAAACTTTCATCTTTTTAAAAGGGCAGGAGAAAAAAGAATCAATAAAGTGCTGGCCTGGCCTGCAGGAGGGGCTGGCTGAGACAGCATGGGTGGCTGAGCTATATGAGAAACAGATGTAAACTCCCGGGGCCCAGGGCAGGCCATTGTCTTTACAACCAAACCAATCAGCCGATTGGAAGCAGTGCATGTCCCTACCACCCTTCACCAAGCATCACCCCCAGCCATCTCCACCCCAGCAGATGACAGTGCCGTCTGGATGTTGAGCCCGGGAGCAGAAGGGGCATCCGGCCAGCCGGAGAACTTATGATTTAGATTCACACTTCACCCAAGTGGGATTCTTCGTCATGATTCATGCTGTGGTTTGAATCAGCAGGGAAGCTCTTTCTCCTACTGCTGGTTTTCTACATTCTGCCATCAGAGAAGTTCAGATTCATCTATTGCCATTTACATTCATATTGTTTCAGATTTAGATTTTGCCCAGCCTAGGCATCCTTTTAGAGTTGGTACAAACAAGGGGCCAGCACAATGGGTGCTTGTTAAAGTGATTTCTTAACTGCAACTAGATCTACCAGAGTTCAGGATTCCAAATGACCCCAGCCGCTTTGGAAAACTGGCAGCTTCTCATGAAAATAAACAGGCATCGGCCCCAGCAATTCCATTCCTGGGCATTACCTAAGAGATACGAAAAGATGCCTTCACAAAAGTAATTCTGCAGGAGTATTTGTAGTAGCCTGATTCATAGTAGTTATAGAATAGAAAAACACAAGTCATCCATAAAAGGGAGAAAAGAAGGAAAGCCAATTGAATATTCCTGCCACTTGGCAGTAACAAGGAATGAGCTACTGACACAACACAGTAAAGAGGATCCTCTGAAACATTATGTTCATCAAAGGAAGCTAAAAAGAATACTACGTGTCTACGCAGTTCACTGACAAACCTAGTCTGCAGTAAAGGCTGAAAGAAGCTGCCTTTGACAGAGCATCAGTTGACTGTACTGGGCTCAGAGAAACTGCTGGGGTTGGTGGAAATGTCCTGTATGGGGGACGGGGGAGATAGCTGGGCCCATTAAATGCTTTCAGTGCAAGCTTAATGACTTGAGTTTGATAACCAGAATTTATATTAAAAGTGGGGCACAGACATGTGTCCATAATCCTCAAGCTGAGGAAAGGAAACAAGAGGGGCCCTGAGGCCCCCAGGCCAGCCAGAGTAGCCTAATTTGTCTCAGAGCCCAGTGAAAGACTCCATTTCAAAGAAGTAAAGTGGAAGGCATCTGAGGAGCTATGCCTGAGGTCGATCTCTGACCCCTACACATACATCTATGGACCCACATGTATGTGAACGTGTGTGTGTGTGCGCGTGCGCCTGTACATAAGATATGCATTCTGTATCATATGTGGAATAATGGTCATTTTCTAAAATCACAGTTGACAAAACAAATTAATCAGATTTGTTTATGGTATTATGTTATACATCATATCTCAACGTAAAATCAAAAGTTAAGTATTTGGCGGATACAGTAGGAACAAAGAGAAGAGGAAGAAATTAGACACTGAAATCAGAAGCTGCGGGTAATGCCAGGGGGAGCTACACTTCTAAGAAGGAGGATCTATTTGCATGTATGTAGACATATCCCCAACTAGCCCACAATTGCTTGGCAGTCATTGATTGGGTGGTTATTAGACACCAAACACTCTGCTGGTCACCTCAGCAGATATTCTGTCACTGAGTCGCTCTTGCTGATGCTCCAGTTCAGAGCTGGATTAATTGTGGCCCATGGTCCATGACACACGCACATCACTGACCCCTGCATAGCTAGAACTACTGGGTGAGCTAGTTGTTTTCATCATAACGTGTCCACATAGGCTTATCCCTCGGACACAAACGTCTTGACTATAATCTGCTACCTCCTCCTTTGATTCTCCCTTCTCCCTGGCTCCCTCATCTTCCTCCCAAAAGGAGGTTTCTTATCTTTAAAACGCACACATACTCTCTCATACACACACTAAGCAAATGCTCAACCACCAAACTCCATAGGGGCTACCATATCTGATCTGACGTAAAGTTATCGATGCCACACGAGCACAGAGACATAAAGTTTAATGCTACTTAGCTCCAACTTTATGTCAGAATGTTATACACAGTCAGGGTTGGCGGAGGCTTGCTTCTTTTTCTTTAATATTATATCACTACGGTTTATGTAAGTCGTTATGTAACTTTGTATCATTTAATCTTTGTTACAAACTTAGGAAACAGATATTACCCACATTTACAGAAGCTATAGCTGGGGCTCAGATAATTCAATTAACAAGTCTGATTATAGGTGACTAAGAAGGGACAGAAGACAGAGTCAACTCTAAGGCTCTGTTTGAAGATGCTGAGCTATGCTCTCCACTCGATGGTAGCACTGTTTGTGGCCATATGGTTATCTATGTCTACCCACTGCTCCACACATTTATATTTAGACATAAACAAAAGGCAACAAGGAATCCAGGCTGTGAGCTTGCAACGCAATTGTCCAAGTTCATCTAATAACTCAGAAGTCATTGTACTCTGGGAGAGAAATAGAAATGTGTGTATTTAACTTCATCGTCTAGTCCTCTAACTCTGACTATCCAAGCAGGGAGTGTCTTGGGAAAAGAGGGCAAGTGTTTCTGTGTGTGTGTGTGTGTGTGTGTGTGTGTGTGCGCGCGCACTCACGTGCACTTTCTGGAGAATGTCTCAGAACAGCATCTTTACTTTATTTAATCTCAAACGCTAAAAGAGTAAATGCTCAGGCGTTGTTTAGCCAAGTCCTTGCTCCTCACCTTATAACTGTGTACCAGAGGCCATGGAAACTAGATCACCCTCTCAGGATGCCATTACAGCCAAGCAGAATCTCATTAAAAATCAATTCCTTGGGTCCATAAAGCCGGTTTATTTTATCTTCCTGGAGTGCCGGCTGCTAGCAGTTACATGGTTCCATTGTGTGGCAATCTTGTCTGTTAAGGGCATCGAACAAAACAGCTATTTAAAGATTTCCATTTTATGTTAAGCTTTATAATTTTACAGTAGTTTAACTTTTCAGGGTTGGCTTTCGAGCTCCAGGTATCTTGTTACATGTGTGAGAAGTAGCCTCGCCAGCCCCGGGCCCCATCAATTAAATATTTGCCTTTATAAACCAGATATTGTCTGATGTGAAAGTGCAGGTTTAATGGAGCAGAGGGGTTCCAGCTTAGAGGTTCAACGTGTCCAGTTGCCAACACTTCCCCATTCCCCACTGCTTTCTGGTGGCTGGGTGGCACTAAAGGTCTTTATCAGCAACCAGGCAAAGCTCAGGTGGAAAGTTGTCTTTTTGTAGTGACTCAATTCAAGTATCTCTAAACACCCTGGGGATTCATATGCATTGGCTGCATTTTACAAATGGGGAGTTGAAAGCACATAGAGATTCCATGACCTGCCCAGGTCACGCCCTGAATCAGCAACAGAGGTAGAAGAAATCGGAGAGGCCACTCTGTCCACATCTGGAAACTTTTAACTCTCTCGGCCCCCTTCAGTGGATTTAGAGGCTGGCAGATTTCGAAGACCAGTGACCTTTTGGGATAGTGCCTCGCAATGAAACATACAGGCTTGAATTCCTTAGAGTCTGCCTATTGGGCTCCGCGATGCAGGCTCAGAACATATGCTGCAAAGTCTGTGGTGTTTGCTCAGAGGGTAATGAAAGATGGGGAAGGGAGAGTGGATTCCGGTTCTAAGATGTTAAGAGCTGTATACACATCAAGGGCTCTTCCCCTGCCACGGGTTTTTGAGTAGCAAAAGCTTGTCCTTTTTTTTTTTCTTTTTTTCTAAATGTCAAATCTCAATGTAATTTTAAAACTGTCTTCAGTGAAAGGGCGTGGGGAATAGCTTACTCACGCAATATTAAGAGCGCTTGCTCTGAGATCCTAAGGACCTGAGTTTCACTCTCCACCATTCACGTAAAAGCTCGGTGGGGCAATACAGTAATGGGGCAGGGGCGGGGGTGGGATGGAGTGGGGGTGGATCCTGAAAGCTTGTTGTCCAGCCAGCTTAACTCAACAAGTTTACAGTTCAGAGATATACCCAGTCTCAAGGCAATAAGGTGAATAATGATATAGGAAGACACCTGAAGTCCTTCTCTGGCCCCCATCATGTGTGGGCATGGCCACTCTTGTACACACACACACACACACACACATGCACACACACACGATCCTCAGTGGAAGATAACAGCACTATCTTCTGCTTTGAACTCTTACAATGTGACAATTGCATTTCTCAAGAAGACGTTCCTGGAGCAACATTCTCCAAGATGTGTCATGTTGTCTGCAACATGGCAGTTGGTAGTAGGATAAACAAGAGATCCTTGCTCAAGCGGTTTCTGCTCTACGCACTTGCTGCGTCTCCTGTACTGACAACATGCTGTCACTTTAGCAAGTCTGAAAAGTCCTGCAGTGGAAGAAACCTCATTTTATCTTGTCTGACCATGGACTTTGATGCAGCAAAGCAACTCTATACAGCCTCTCAGAAAAATATAAGTAAAATATTTCTGAGAAACAAGTAATCATTTAACGTTAAAGAAAAATGTATACCAGTGTCTTAGGGTGTGTGTGTGTGTGTGTGTGTGTGTGTGTGTGTG
>JADRCG010010010.1:1056282-1070688 GCA_019844195.1 Rhabdomys dilectus | reverse complement strand
TCTTCTTCTTCTTCTTCTTCTTCTTCTTCTTCTTCTTCTTCTTCTTCTTCCTCCTCTCTCTCTCTCTCTCTCTCTCTCTCTCTCTCTCTCTCTCTCTCTCCCTGCTACCTTTTAATCAAGATTCGAGCTCTGAGCTACTACCCACCTGCTTGCTTCCATGGTCTCCACCATAATGGTCATAGATTACCATTCTGGAACTGGAGCAAGCCCCTAACTAACTATTTTCTTTTATAAGTTGCCTTGGTCATGGTGTTTCTTCATAGCAAGAGAACAGTAATTAGACAGAAGGCCTGCAGGAGACAACAGTAAATTTAGCTCTGACCACACAGACAGGTGGCACCTGGGGGACTTTCAGGTGTATCCAAGAAGTGACAGGAAGTGTGAGTTAGGAGAGAAGATAGTAGTGGAGGCAGGAGAGTTGACACTTGTATATCAATCAGTCGGTAATGTTTTCAAGGTTCATGCAGGCAAACACAAGCACCAGTTGGCTTCTCTAGCGAAAACTCAACAGCTACCATATTCAGGAGTTTGGACATTGTGTTGAAGTATCTTCTAAGTCTTAAGTTTTAAAGACTCGCACAACAAAATGAAAAGATTGGAGTTTTCAATTCTATTACTCGGTCTGAGTGGGAAGTGTTGTAGCTAATATTTTAGACGTATTGACAGGAATGGTAAATCTGGCCTCAGTGATTAAAGCTCTTTCTGAAAGCAAGAGAACCCATACAAATCCCAGGTGGGCATGGCAGCCTGCCTGAAATATCAGACCCAGAAAAAAAACAAGGACAAGACTAGTCATATCAGTGAGCTCTGAGTTTGATTGAGAACCCCTGCCTCAGTGAATCGAGTAGAGCACAATGGATGAAGACTCTCAACAACTCTGGGCCTCCCATGCATGCACAATCGCCTGTCAGCCATACTCAAAAACATGTGTGTGTGTGTGTGTGTGTGTGTGTGTGTGTGTGTGTGTGTGTATACTCATATACATGCATCCCCTGTTGCATGAACACATGAAAAAGAGAACAAGAAAAAAATGGGAAATGCCCATATAACTCATAACAAGAATACATTTATTTTTAAACAATGAAGCAGAGAACTCAGAAACTCATGGTTGCACAGAGTGCCGAGAATAAATGGCAGATGACTGTTGAGCCGTCATAACATTCACATCATCCCCTCCAAGACTCAGGGGACACAGGGAAGAGGGGGCAGAATGTAAGAGCCAGAGGATCGGGAGAGGAACTAGCAGAACTCATCTTCTGGGCAAGACGCAGCCATCATGATTACAAACTCACAGTAACACCAGGTCTGGAAAACCAAACAACAGCGTCAACAGTCGGGGGTGTGGACGGAGGAGAGGCTGGAGCCCTGACTCAGCTATTTGCTACTGATAGATTCAGGAAGTGAGCACTGGATGCCTTGGTTGTCTACACACTGACGACCCCATTAAGCCTCAGTAGACGCTTTCAATTCAGTAGGTACCTGATGGCCTGGCTAAACTAAGTAGGTGACAAAACAAAAAGTCGTGAACATAGGAAAGTTCTGCTAGGGATGGGGGAGGGGAGTCTGTAATAGGGATGAGAAAGAAATGAGAGGGTGTTGAAGAAAGTAATCAGAACACACACAGCACAGCACACACAGACACACACACACAGCTCAGCACACTGATACACACACAGCACAACACATACAGACACACACAGACATACACACAGCACAACACACACAAACACACACACAGCACACACTGACACGCACATAGCACAGCACACACACACATACACTCACATACCATGTATACTCATTCATACAGACACACACACAGCACAACACACACAAACACACTCACATACCATACATTCATACAGACATATACACAGTACAATACACACACACACCACACACACTCATTTGCACAGACACACACAGACACATATCACACACACACATACACTCACATACCATGTATACACATTCATACAGACACACACACAGCACAACACACACAAACACACACTCACATACCATACACTCATTCATACAGACATACACACAGAGACATAGCACAACACACACATTCACATATCACAAACACACACTCACCACACACACTCACTCGCATACGCATCCACACACACCATACACACACATGCACACATACAGCACAAAACACACACTCATACACACATAGCACAACATACATACAGAACAACACACACACACACACACACACACAGACATGAAACTGCTTCACAACGAAATTAATTCTTTTAAATATTGATGCAGGAATAAGAAGATAACTCAGCAGGCAAGGGTGCTGCCCACTAAGCTTGATGCTATGTGTTTGAGCCCTAGGCTCCCGACGGTGGGAAGACAGAAGAGACTCCTGAGAAGCTGGGAGGTGGCTCAGCAGTGGAGAGGACTTGCTGCTCCAGCAGAGGACTAGTGAGTGAATCCCAGTACTCACAGGGTAGTTCACAACCATCAATAACTCCAGTTCCAGGGATCCAATGCCTCTGACCTCGGGCACCAGCCATGTACACAATGCACACACACATACATGCAGGCAAAACACTCATACACACAAAAACATAGATCTGAAAAAAAATGACTCCAGAAAGTTGTCTTCTCACTTCCACATATGTGTTATGGATTGTGAACACGTTCTTGGGCACGCATCTTGTACATGTGCGTGCGCACACATACACACACACACACACACAAAACAAACAAATAAATAATTAAAAATAATTATCAATCTATTTCAGTGGCTGTCCATTCAATATTAGATTTTCTGCCTTTGTCTCTAAGGAACACTACTTTAAGTATTATTACACTTGTTTCTTGTGTGTGCTTGTGCAGGTGTGTGGGGATATATGTGAAAGAGCTCCAGTGTGAAGGCTGGGGACCAACCTGCAGGAGTGAGCTCCCCGCTTTCACTAGGTAGGTCCTGGGGATAGAACAGGGGTTGGCAGGGTTGGCAGGAAATGCCTTTACCTACTGAGTCATCGCACCAGCCTGAACTGCTGACCGTTACATAGAGTTTTGAACAAAGTAAAAAGGAATATACTCCTACCTCTTTGGTCTGGATAACTTTCTAGAAGCGCATGCATTTTGATGGATAAGGTTAATGAGACCACACAGCGTTAGGCACCTTGGGCTTCCAGAACAAAGTCTTTTTAGAAAAACAAAACAATCTTTATTAAGGACACGTGGTTTACAGTTCTCACTGATGATTTAACGTGCCATCTACTATGGGAGCTTACAGAGGAGGCAGTGTGGAGAGCAGGACTGGGAAGGCTCCTGATGGCAATACCTTTGCTCCTAATGAAAAGTACATTGCATTCAAATTGATCAACAAAACAAGCTAAGGGGAGTGGAAGGGGGTGAGCCACTCTTCACTCACTGCATCGTCCCCAAACCCCTTCATTAGTGGATTCTTGGCTGAGCCAACCCCACCTTCTCCACAGCTTCCCTTGCAGCAGACCCCTTGCCCTTTGGGTACCCTGTCAGCCTAGGAATATGTCTGGTGCATATTTCCCGTTCATCCTTCCCTTCCTGTCTGTGTTTGGTCTCACTGCCTAGTTTTCTCTGTGTCATGCACGCTTAGCCCGCAGGTATGTTAGCTGAAGGAAGACTCACATGCTCGGGAGATCTTACCAGGACGGCTATCTTCATACAAGATGATACAGCAGTGCGGGTAGTTTTCCCAAAGGCAGTGCTGTTTTTATTGGGGAAATTATGGGGGATGCTGCTTTACCACATCAGTAACTGGTAAACAGCTACACAACTTAGCCAGTTCTCTACAAAGTGAAGCTATCTCGTGAGATCTCTTCAGGCCCTTAATGAGTTCCAGTCAGATTTGGTAGGGTCCTTCAAGTGACTCTTCAGTTTGTTGGAGAGAGAATAAAGAGAGCTTTTCTCCTGGGGGGAAAATTGTTTTTTAATTGCCAACTAAAATTAACCAGCTGTTTTACCTATAGCAAAAATGTAGGTTGTAATGAATGTCCCGTGCGAACTAAAAAAGAATTTAATCTTGATACTGACTGATGATGTCCATGCAAGTCCATATAAGGAGCTGGTGTGTAACACTGAGACTCAGCATCAGCTCCTTGGTGTGTCAGGAGTTTTGGTTATAACTTTCTGAGTAACACTTGTTCCAAAGGAAAGTCTGTCCTTAGTTTTTTAAACAGCTGCCTAGCCAGCAGACTGTTGAGCCATTTCAGTTGAGGAGATGCTAGAAACCTCAGCTTGTTTGTTTGTTTGTTTTGTTTTTATTTTGTTTTTCAGAGGTAGGCATTTGGCTGAACGCTTGTTTGTCCTTAACTTCACAAAGTGGCTCAAAGTTGATTTCTAGCCCAGCTGCCGAGGTTTACTCTGTGTCTCACTCCCAGAAGACAAGCCTCCAGTTAGGAAACACGGGGCGAGGACTAACCAGGATCACCATTCTGGACAAAAACGCTACCCAGCACAGGGACCACCAAAGCAAAGGCCTGACGCTTTCGTCTTAAACTTCTGCTCATCAGAGTCTCAAATACCAACAGATAATTGTAATTTACAGTCTGAGGAAAATGCAGAGTAGTGGGGCTGCTACGATCACATTCTTTAATAACCTTTCATACAGACATTGTCAGTTACCAAATCTAGACAATAACTGAGGACCATGCCATCCAAACACAGAATGTTGACATAAGTTCAAATTCTGTGTTAGGAAGTTGGCAATAAAAGACTGAGTTCGTGTTGACTGGACGCCATTCAGAACGGTGATACTCTGGCTGCCGTATAAATGTGGTATTAACAGGAGGTGGACGGCTGGTGCTGTTTGTGCCTTTAAGATCATAGTTCAAAGGAGCTAAGTGATGTGATAACAGAGGAAGACAAACACAACCTTTATTCTCTTTCAAAAACAAAGCCTGGGACGACAATTTAATCACAGGACTTTAAGTTTCATGGTCTCACATAAAAATTTATAACAAAAGACTACAAAATGATAGTAAAATATAGTTACTCTCAACTATATAGGGAAAAAAAGAAGCAAACTCCTTTACCTGACAGGAGAGCTGATCAACCAAGCATTCATAATAAATAAAACATTCTGAAATACATGTCATGTTCAGCTTTTCATGGTCAAAACTCACAATATGTGACCTGATATTAAATCTTATCACATTCAGAAGTCAGAAAGCCAACACATTGGAATTGCTAAATAATTTTTTGATACACATGAGACAAGATTATTTTAAGTCACTTTTTATCTTAGACAGGCATCCTGTTTGTCAAAAAGTAAGTATTAACTAGAAGAGACTAATAGAATGAATGGAAATATTCACTATAACTTAAAATTTGACTGCCATAAAACATACTCAAGACCCATGCTGCCTTCGAGGAATGAAAATACCAATAATCAGAAAATAACTGCACTAGGGAACAGCCCAGGAGACCCTGACAAATGCCAAGCAACTCTTCTTCAGCGAGCCTAGAAGACAGTATCATGGGAAATTTTAGTTTTAATTTTCTCTTAAATTATTGTTCCATAAAAGAGGGGCTTAAAATAAAAATGTCCCAATTGCCTCTGAGACTAACTTTATATCAGTTGTAGGCAATCAAATAAAATCAGCTGAGCAATCTTAGCATTATCTTAAAGACTAAAATAATCCCGAGTCTATTTTGCATATAAGACTATATTCCTTATCATTCTTAAATGTGTTCACCTTAAATGGGTTTCATTTGATAGTTGAAACTGGGTTTAAGACAGTTGTTTGTGAAAAATAATACAGATGAGTTAAATTATTCCCTTCAGCATGTTTCAAAGGGGTAAGAAGGCAAGGCTCGGTCCCTCAAGGTTCCAAGGAAACAACTTCCCACTAAGACCGTTTGCAGCCGGGTTTCTCAGGTTAAAACACTTCCCCCTGAGCCATGCAAACTACCCTTACATTTTCAGAGTTTTACATGGCATCTTGTTAAGTTTGCTTTTATATTTAATGATGCACTTCTGCCCTGCAGATCTGCAGTTTCCTAGACCTGGCAATTTTTCTCATTCCTCTCACAAATTGCCAGCTTCCTTCCTATGTTTATGAGCAAACAGGAATACTATGATTGCCACCATTCCTGGGAACAAATTATTACAGGAAAAACTGAACTCAGGTGAGTGCTTCAGGCCCAACCTGGCTCAAGATTCCCAAACTCAAGGGCACAGGGACTCCAGAGAAGCTTGTTCACCCTGGCCTTACTGTGTCAGAACCTGAGGGGCCTGGTGCCTCTTCATTGACTTAAATTTTAACAAATATGCTTTCCCTGCTCCTCCAAACTTCTGTAGTCCATCAGTGGGTATCATTCTCCACCCCAACACTCCCCAGTCCCATCTGCTATCTCCGTCCCAGAAAGCAGAGGGAGGTGTGCTTAGAGGGAGGAACAAAAGCTAAGACTCAAAATCGGGTTCCTGGCTGTTGGTCTTAATGAGTTCCAATCCAGGAATTTTCCATGTCCTTTGCCCTGGAACGCTGTAGACTTTAAGGACCTGGCGTGTCAACTCAGTGAGCCATGGAGAAGATGGGAGAAATGGCGAGATGTGTCATTCTGCAGTTCAAGACCTGAGAACAGCCCTATAGCAGGTAACTACCCTTCTCCAGGCCCTTCGTCCACAACAGATCAGTGAGCAAAGGGCCACAGCTAAAAGCGGCTTGGCCAAGAAGCAGGAAGGGGTTCTTGGGAAGCAGGATTACTCATCTTCGTTGTCGTCTTCGTCTTGGTCCTGGTAGCGAATGTAGACGACCAGCATGACAAAGCCCATGATGATGCAGAGGGAGCCGACCACCAGGTAGGCGATGCCCAGGAAAGGGTTCTTGCCACCCATCCAAGAGATGTTGCTAAGGATGATGAGCTTGTGACCGCCGAAGGCGAGCACCGGGTAGTTGTAGGTGATGTTGACACGGTAGGTGCCCCGGGGCAGACCGGCGGAGTAGTTGCCCTGGCGGATGCGTGCATACAGCTTGCGGAACGTGGGCAGCGCCGCGGTGCGCATCCACACCACGAAGTCCTGGTTGATGAAGCCGGTGTTGTTGGGATCCGGGCTGAGCTCATAAACCGGCCGGTGCCAGTTGGGCGGCGGCGCCGTGCCGCGGAAGGCCAGCGCCAGGCTGCCGTTCACCAGCGGCGGGTTTCGGAACTTGACGTGGTAGTCGGTCCACCAGGCGATGGCGGTGCGGTCGAGCGGCACCTCGACGAAGGGATCCGAGGGCTGGCGCTGGTGCCATAGCGAGAAGGAGTCGTTGAAGAGGCTGTTGGCGATGGCGCCGCACGGCGCGATGGGCAGGCCGTCGGATCTGAACTGGTAGGGGGCGCACTCGTTGGCCGGGTGGCGCAGCGCGCTGGCCAGGCCGCTGAGCTGCGCGTCGTCGCGGGACACGCCGTAGCGCCGGTTGTTCTGGTAGAAGTTGGACAGCTCGTAGTAGAGGTACACGGGGCCCGGGAAGAGCTCGGGCAGCGTGAAGCTCCAGGCGCACTGGCAGCTGGGCGGCGGCGCGTGGCCCTGGCCCTTGGCGGCGCACACCGAGCAGTTGCCGGTGCCCGGGTTGCCGGTGTAGTCGTACTCCAGCTCCTTGATGCCGTTGGAGGAGTAGAAGAGGCCCAGGCCCAGGCCGATGAACGCCAGGCCGGCGCAGAAGAAGAGCGGCAGCGCGATGCCGGCCGACAGCAGCGGCTGCCAGGCGGGGAGGCGCTGCTGCGTGAAGGCGGTGTTGTCCGGCTGGTGCGCGCCCCGCGACGAGGCGCTCCAGGTCATGGCAGGGTCGCAGCCGGGGCCTGCGGCGGCCTCTCCACCGGGGTCAGCCGCAGGCCTCCCGCCTCCGCTCGCAGTCTCAGCTCGACCGCTGCTCCCCCGCCCCACCCCGCACCCCGCCCGCCGGTGGCGCAGGTGCGCCCGCCCCGCCCCCCACGCAGGTGAGGCCGATTGCCGGGCACACGGCCACTGCCCCGACTGCTCAGTTCCGCCACCGCCCAGGTGACCTGGGACTGGCTCCGCCCCTGCATGGCGCCCTTCCCAGGTGAGCAGGGCGAGGCTCCTCACCTTACCCCGTTCTAGCTCCTTGTCCTCCCTGTCTGACTCCTCCTCCTTCTCTCCCCCCTCCTCCTTCTCCTTTTCCCCTCCTCCTCCTCCCACTTCTCCCACTCCTCGGTGGGCGAGTGATGGGCTCTGAGTGGGTCATACCTTTGCTCATGTTCCTTTCGCCTTCTACAGGGCCTGAGCAACTTTCCCCAAATCACAAGCCGCACTTAAACAAGAAAGTTCCACCCCAGAGCGTGCTTGCTCCAGGGTGGGGTTCTGTTGGCTTGATTATTTATTACCTTGTTAAGGCTGTTAATCTTCGTTATTTAAGGAAAAGGGTGAGTCTTAAGTAGGGGTTCACTTAGTTTTCAAGCACAAAGTATAGCGCCCTGGGAGTTACATGATGGCAATTATCCATTTCAACACGGAGTTCTTATTCTCCCCTTTTTATTTATTTTCTAGCCAGATGCTCCAGTCTGGCTTAATAACTACCAAAGGTGTAAAGTTCTGTAAAAAATAAAATGATATTTTAAAAAGAATCAAAGACTGGGAGAGTTTGCAGCCTTTGAATCTCTTCTCTAGCTGGTGGGAGAAACCACCAATAAGGAAAAAAAATGCTACGGACTTTCACTTCAGACCTTCTGCTTGACTAGAGACAGCGAGGCCCTAGGGGGCCTGCTGAGATCCACAGTCAAGGGCATTTGCATGTTTGGCCCAAGTGGAACTAGAAGGGTTTATAGACTGTATAAAAACTCTAATTAGCCTGGGATTTGCGGTTGGTTTGTTTGTTGCTTTTGTTTGTCTCTAGATTGGCTAGAATACACAAGAGCATAGGGACTGTGTATTAAACCTTCCTGAGGTACTGAAGTCCTCTAGGTCATATAGTGTAAGTAACTCAGTTGCTTACTCTGTTGTTCCTGCATAGCTGTTTATTGCACTCAGTACTCATTCAAAATCCAGTGAGACTTGGAAAATTAAAAGAGTTGTTAAAAGTAGTTTTAATGTCATCTTCCAAGTCTTCGTCCCTGTGCTGAACATTGTAGAAGAAAAAAGGCAATAAGAGCAAATTGGAATCTTCCTGGTCTAATACGGCACTGTTTGTTTGTGCTGAGTTATCAGAAAAGAAGGAACCACACCGAGAAGGACACCGTGTCTCCTTAAGCCTGGCCTGGGCAAGCCCGAGGGGTAGTGTTCTGATTAATGATTGACATGGATGGGCGAGACTACCTCTGGGCTGGAGGTCAGCTGAGCAAGCTGGGGCAGCAAGCCTGTAGGCAGTATTCCTCTGACTTCAGTTTCAGTTCCCACCTCCAGGTTCCTTCCCTGAGTTCTTAGATGACGGACCGTGGTGTGGAAGTGTAGTCTGAAATGAGCCTGTTCCTTCTCACGTTGCTTTCTGTGGTGGTGTTTTACCTCAGGAACCCGAGGCAGGCACATACTATGTAGGAATGAGAATGAGAGCAGCCAGTAGCTGGCATACGATCACATGTGGACGAGAGTGACAGTGAGTTGATTTTGTTCCATTGAATGAATGTGTCTCGGACGTGCTAACTTAGAGAATGCTGCAGAAGACCCAGCTGTCGTCCTCAGTTCTTTTACTCCTTGTACTCCACGAAAGGGAGCCCCAAAGGCTCAAACGTTTCTCCTTACACTTTTATTCTTTAATGAAAGAGTAGACAGATCTCTTTACCCTTCTGGAGACTTCCACCCGCCCCGTGTCACTGAGTCACCCTTCTGTATGATTCTGGCTGCAGGAAGAAATCCAGTTCTCAGGACTTTATCTAATGGATCTTAAGTCTACAGTCACATGGCTACCCCACCCCTGCAAACTCACCTGTGGAGCTCAGAGCTTTCAGTGCACTCACTCCACTGGTAAGGAAACAAGAGCAGAAGTAAAATGGTCAAGAGGATTAAACAAAACAGAGAGGTCACATGCAATGTGTTAGGTCTCAAACCCAGGGCAAGGCTGACAGGTACCTGGTCCAGGGCCCTCCTGGCTGCCAAATCCCACTCCCTACCCTGAAGGCTCCATCCAGGGGTCTGGGCTGCTCTCTCCTATACAGTCTAACCATTTTGGCTACCCATTCTCTTTGAACCTTGGGGCCTCCTGGGTACTGTTCCTGGTTGCCCTCTATCTGCTCTTCTTTCCCCTCCCCCTCTCCTCACATGGCACAGCTCAGTCTGGTCATGGCCACTCTGGCCTTTCCCAAGATTCCCGCCTGTGGCTGTGTTCTCCCTCATAACTATAACTATAATAACATAACATAACTCCTTCACCATACCGTCGTGTTTCCTTTTCTTTTACTTTTTATTCCTTTTACTTGTTTATTTTGTGTCAAGACCACAGGAACGGCATAAGTGAGCTCCCTTCTGGGGACCAGGGCTGTTCTAGACTGAGCTGCAGATCTGACTCTCCGAACCCACAGGATTGGATTCCAAATTCTGGAGTCTGATTGTCCAGCTCTTGCTTCCTCCTCCCGCTTTCCAGCTGCTGCTCCTGTCTCCCTGGGCTGAGCCTTCTATGTCTTCCACGTGGGCACTGGTTCCTGCAGCCTGCTATGCCTCTAGCCTATGCACCCACGTAGCTGTCTCCCTTTCCCCCTGCTCTCTCCTCCTGCTGCAGTGTTTGGGTCTCTATTAGGAGCTGTAGTTCTGCTATAGCAGCCTGGGACTCTTTTCTTTTCTTTTCTTTCTCCCACTTGGAGCTCCAGAGGTATCTGTCTGTCTCCCGCAGCCTCCTGCTCCTCCCTTTTGGACCACCCACCATGTGGACAATCTTCTAGGTCTCTACTCCCTGGCTCCCTTTCCCGTGCCTTCCCCTAGGAGATACAGCCCACCTGCAGTCCTACTATGCTGACCCTCAGAGCAGCCCACCTGTAGTCCCACTATGCTGACCCTCAGATACTGCCAGCAGTTCAGCAGCTTGCTTCCCTCTCAGCTCCCTCTTGAAGCTCATAAGAACTTCTCCTCCCTCGATCACGGGGTTCTGCCTTGCTGCCCTCTCTTCCTCCGTGGGCTCAGATTTTATTACTACAGCTTTGCCTCAATACAGACCAAAGGCCCCAAAGTCTGGCACACTTGCTTTCCAAATTCTCCCAGGTAATAGCAACTTCTGCCACCAACAAGCAAATGATCCCCTAATTTCTTATATCTCTAAGGTTCTAGAACTTTCCATTTTAAAATATTGTATTTCTATGATTTCTTTGCACTGTGTTCTCAAAAACAAAGCAAACAAACAAAAACAAAAAAACAACTTAAGGCTATGCTGTAAACTCTTATCTCAAGATTTGTAATTTCACTGGCTATAGTTAAAGAATCTGTAACAGAATTTGGCTTACAACTTTGTAACGAAAGGTTTATAGTTAAAACCTATACATAAGAATTTTAATTTGCTGCAACATCCTATATTTGTGATTCAACTCTTGCTTATGGAAATCTGTTTTTAAATAGCAACCATGTGGCTCTCCTGCATCTTGGCAAACAACCTCAACAAGATGAATGCAGCCACATGGCTGGCAGCCATCTTTACTAAGGTCAAAGGGTACATACCATGTGACTCCACCATCTTAGGATGACCACATGGCATAAAGCAACAATTCTAAAATGTCTCAGTCCTACTGGACCCTTAGTTTATCCCTGTAGCTTCTTTTGGACTAAGGGAGCTGTAGAGTACGCCGTGCAGGTGTGTCTCTGTATATTTAAGCATTAACGCTGTATCAGCACAGAGCTGATACCCATTGCTGTTCTCATGTTTTTATAAATACTTGTTCCTTCTTCACCTGCCTAAGGCAGTCTAGAGTTGTATCTGATTGGCTTTATTAAAGAGCTGACAGCCAATAGCTGGGCAGGAAGTAGACACCGGAGAAAAGGAGAGTTGAGAGATTCAGCCAGCTGACAAGGAGGGGAACAAGAAGACCTGAGAGGATCAGAGAGGAGACCTGGCCACATGGTGGGACGTGGTGCCAGGATTAGACTACTCTCCTGACCAGCAAAAGGCCTACGCTCTGAAATATTAATGAGCCTCTGTGTCGTTATTTATATCGCTGGCGGGTCTGAGATAGTCTCGCTATATATAGGAAGCAACAGCTAGTCTCCAAAATATTTGTATTGATTTGTATAGATTTTTGTATACCCTTCTCCTTCTCTACTGGGTAAATGTCACCCCGAGCTGCCTGTTTTGTTTGCTGTTACTACAGAAGCCACACCAATGTGCCAGGAAGCCCCTCTCAGCCCCCACTGGGCTTCATTCACAAGGACAAGAGACACAGTTCCTCTGTGATTTAGAACATTTTTCTCTCTGAAAAGCTTCCCATCACAGTAGGGGACACCCGATGGAAATTCTTGTCACCACAAAACTTTGCCCACCTCAGCTCCTCAAATCTCTCGGCTCTGGCCTGCTACCCCTCTCTGGGTCAGGACTTTCCCCCTGTTCTCTCCCAATTTTCTTGCCTTCCTCTAGAACTACAGGGCCCTGGGCTGGAGAGTTCAGGGTAGCGGGCAGGGTAGCAGTGAGGAGGGCCCAGAAACAAGACAGAGTTGAGGAATTGCAGGGAAAACCTGGTAGCCAAGTCTGGTTTGATGTGTTAAACAGGCACTTCAACCATGTGTCCCAGGTTTGAAACCTAACAAAATGAAAGTGGAAAAGAACCATTGGCTTAAGTGTCTGAGGTGCTACTTCAGGGTGGGAGGAGTTAGCTGCAGTCAGGAGAGAGGGGAGGTGGGGAGTAGAACAAGCTCTTTAGAAATTTGTAGAGAGGAGAAAAGCCAGTGATAATGACCTAGAAGAACTTATACCCTAAAGGAAGGTATAAGCTCTTTCTAGGTGGCAGAGGCATGCTATTGGGGGGTGGGGGTGGGGTGGGGAGATGATGTCATAGACAAGGTTGCACTAAGACAGGAGTAGGCTGAAGGTCCTGGGGCCAGCACGCAAGTGCCTTGTAAGCTCTGAAACCAGAGGGTGGGAAGTTAAAGACAGAGGCAGACTATAACTTGGTGCAGTAAGGTTTCATTAAAGAGTTCTTTCTGGTTAGATATGGTGACACACATTGTGCCACTGGAGAAGCTGGTGCAGAATGAACTCCTGAGCCCAGGAGTTCCCTTCTGTACAATGAAAGGCAGTGTCAACTGCCTGGGAGAAGGAAGAGATGATGTGAGGGTCCTGAGGAAAGGTTGAGGGGTTGGGGAGGAAGTCCCTGTCATGAATACACCAAGGAGTAGCAGAGAGCCATGGGACTCATAGCTCAGAACATCCCCACCTTAGAGGGTTTTCTGGGCAGATGAATCAGAAAAAAAATGTTCAACATCTTGTGATCCTGTGGAGAGAGAGGCAGCTGATGTGATGAGTCTTAGTATTTCAGAAAAAAAAAAAATCAAGCCAAGCTGGGTGGCCCAGAGGAAGACGAAGGTTCCAGCAGGCTGGCAGCCCTAGTGAAGTTAATGGGCTGTTGGCATAAAGGTGGGCAAGAGCACCTGTCTGAAATGGCATATTGAAGCTGAGGTAGAGTGGTGCTGAGACCCATGTCTACAGAGTCAATGAAAAACATTTAAGAAAACATAATTGCCTGCACAGACAATATGTAAGACATTTCTTGTATCCTTTTCTAGACAGTATAGAACATTTCTTTTATTGCAAGAAAATTAGAGATGGTTTAAAAGACTCAGGCAGCTGTATGTGTAGATTATGTGCGGATACTACACCAGTTTATGTCAGACACTTGAGCGTCTGTAGATCGTGGCATCCTTCAGGGTTCCTATAATCAGTATAGGTAGGATTTGAAGGGATGGTGGTGTCATATTTCCTGTACCAGCTCTCGAACGTAGAAAACCTGGGGCCTGATATATACCAAGTGCCCCTCAGAACTGACTCCAGTGACAAAGCTCTGGTCTTGGGCCCTTCCTTGTTATTTTACATGTTGTCACCATGGTGATTGGATCATGTGAGCTCTTCAGTAACAGCCACATGAAGAAACACATTCATTCTGCTTCCTTTATTGTTACTCTTAACACTCAAGTGGAAAGGAAAAAACCTTATTTAAGCACGTGTAAAATTACTTCACTCTGTCTTTCTCTTTTCTAGGTTTGAACCAAGTAAGTATTCATTTTAATTGGTTATAATTAGGATAAAAATAAATTCTTACTCTACTTACTAGGTCACCACCTTTTGGGATGAAATGAATGAAATAAATTTATTTTTACATTTCCTTGGTTTTTGTCTTCTTCTTTCTCATTTTCTTCCTCTTTTCTTCTTCTTTCTCTCTAACAACCTATTTCCCAACTTCTTTTATCTTTAGTCTTGGTGATCCAATGAGGGCTTTGCTAGAGCAGGGCTACCCCACGTGGAGCAGGGCTACCCCAACTGGAGCAGG
>JADRCG010010010.1:1042116-1056272 GCA_019844195.1 Rhabdomys dilectus | reverse complement strand
GGCTACCCCACGTGGAGCAGGGCTACCCCACGTGGAGCAGGGCTACCTCAGGCCTCTTTGTGTTCTTTAGCAGTTCCATAACTCATAGGTCTGTCACCATTAATTGTTCTCCTATTGTTGAACATACGGAGTTTTATTTTTCAGTGTTCCAAGGTGTGTGGTAGTGAATGGTTTTGCATATCATTTTCTTTTAGATTATTTCCTAAAGATAAATGTCTAAAATAAGAAATGAGCTTAAATTTTAAACTCTTTTCTTGTTGTTGTTTTGAGACAGGGTTTCTCTAGGTAGCCTTGGCTGTCCCAGAACTTGCTCTGTAGATCAGGCTGGCTTTGAATTTATAGAGATCTGCCTGCCTCTGCCTCTCAAGTGCTGGGTTTAAAGGCATGGACCACCACCACCCGGGAAAATTAAAACTCTTAAATATATGTTCAAGAAGCTTCTTTCAAACTGTCATACAATACATTTTGTTACTTCAGCAAAAACTTATCCAAAAGAACCTATTTTTAGCCAAGGAATATATTTAGTCTATGTTAGTAAGCTGTCAAATACTGGAAGAGCCATATGATATGGGAAAAGGGCGCTGGCCAGCATTAAGGAAGTCCAGATTTTACTCTAAGCTGAAGGAACAACTGTGTGACTATGGTCAAGCTTAATTCTTTTCTACCTTTATAACTGTTTACCTGTATGAATGTGTTTACGAAAATGATGGGATAGAAACATGGCTCAACAGTTAAAAGCATCAGCTGCTCTTCCAGAGGACCTGGGTTCATCCCCAGCACCCACATGGCAGCTCTCAACTGTCTGTTCCAGGGGATGTGACTCCATCACACAGACATACATGCAGTCAAAACACCGATGCACACAAAATAAAAATAAATCTTTTAAGTGATAGTTAATATATCTGTACAACATTTCTGTTCCTAGTCATCTGTACTGGCTTTATGACAACTGTACTTAAACTAAAGTCAAATAAGAACTGCAAGTTTCAGTCATTGGAGCGAAGGGAACCTCAATTAAGAAAATGCCTCCGTAAGACTTGGCTGGAGGCAGGTCTGTAGGACGTTTTCATAATTAATATGGGCGTTCCAGCCCATGTGGGTGGCGCCGTCCCTGAGCAGGTGGTCATGGGCTCTATAAGAAAGCAGGCTGAGCAAGGCATGGGGAGCAAGCCAGTAAGCAGCACCCTCCGTGGCCTCTGCACCAGCTCCTGCCTCAGGGCTCCTGCCTCTGGGCTCCTGCCTCCCTCCAGGTTTCTGTCCTCACTGCTTTTGATGATGAACCATTCCATGGAACTGTGAGTAAAATAACCCCTTTCCTCTCCAACGTTGCATTTGGTCATGGTGTTTCATCACAGCAATAGTAACCCCAACTAAGACAACATCTTAAAAGGCTTTCACTTCAGCTACTCACTGAATGAAAAGGATCTCCTGTACATCAGTCACACGCTAACTATTTCATCCACTTCAGAGCACAAACCAGTGAGGTAGGTTCAGTCATCATTCCCACCTAAGGGTGCAGAACTAGGATTTTAACTAACAGAGTCCCAAAAAGAGTGCCCGAGTTCTCACAGTAGTAAGAAAAGACAAAGGGTTCAAAGGTCAACTAATTTCTAGAGTCCTGTATTTCCGAAACCACTACCCTATAGTACCTTGGCACATTTTTTTTTCCTAAAAGAACTCAAAAGACTCCAAACTTTAACCAGTTTGTACTATTGGTAACTTTTTACACTGGAGAAATAATAGAATCAATAATTCCATTGTACTTATTATGCAAGGAACCCCAGAACGTTTGAAATGCCCTTAATTCCTGTTTTTGCAGAGCCTTTGTTTTAAAGCCAACCTTTGCATATCTATTTCTCTTACTAAAGTAAAAATAACTTCACTTGTCTGGTTGGATGAAAGTCTTGCCTGTATTTTATGTAATTCATGACTATTTATGTTACAGTAATGGAGTCTGGGTTTTTAATTGGTGCTCCCTTATATAGGTTTATACTGCTTAAGATTGCTGCCTATTGCTCTGCCCACGGGGCAGCTTTTATTTTAAAAGAGTCAAGTTAAATTGCTTCATAAAATTACAGCATGTGTTCAGAAGAAGTTTCTAAAAATTCCGTGTGTCTGGACTTCAATTTTCATTAAGAGTTGCAGTCAGACCCCTTCCTGTTTCAAAAGTTATGGGGTGGTGCCCCCTAGTGGAAGTTCTACAGAAAGTTCAGTTAACCGGCACTGAAACAAAGGACGTTCAAAACAGACACAACAACGTTCGCTTTGCTGTTCTTTGCTGGTCTACTGTGAACAGTGGAGGTCAGTGAACAGTGAGTACAGTTGCATGAGCTGAACAGCAGGGGGCAGTGTAGGGTGAAAAATGGGACTGAGCTAGGTACCAGTAGCTCATACATGACAGAGGCATTGAGTATAGAACAGCTAAATTAAAGGCAGCAGATTAGCTGCCTAATCTCAAACTGCAGAGAATTTGCTTATAGGGATAGTGCTTAGAGATGGGTAGGAGAGACTCCAAATAAGGAAGGGGAAAGTTGTGAGACAGCAGCAGGACAGGAAAAGCTGCCTCTGGAAAGAGGAAACAGAATTGAATCCAAACTGAAATGGGCTGTCCTAGGTATCAGGTAAGAGGGGCTCAGCACCCAAGGTGAGAACTGGAAATGGGAAGGGGACATGAAGATAGAACAGCGTCTGTAGAGCCTGACAGTCTGCAGACAGAGCCTGTCTCCTTGGCCTTACTGTTCCCGATGGGTGAAACTTGCTAATTTAAGGAAGACTTAACCTGACTACAACCTGATTTTAACTCAGTGACAGAACCTATTGGAAACTTTAGGAATTTCTTACTTATGTGTCAAGAATAAAGAAATTAGACATCTTATACATTTTTAGGAAATTTACTTGGGTACAGTGACACCCATAGTTATTATACATGTCTATAACTTGGAAGGCTGAGACAGGAGGATTACAGGTTGAGGCCAGCAAGGCTATCTAGCATAGTATCACAGAACATTATCAGAATTTGAAATAAAATGAGGTATCAGAACATAATCTGTAAACTGAGGAGAAGGGGAAGCCCCTCTTGAGTACCACCCAGCCCTGGGACATCCAGTCACAGCAGGACTAAGCACATCCTCTCCCACAGAGGCCAACCGTGTGGTCCAGTTAGGGGAAGGGGATTCAATGGCAGACAACAGAGTCTGAGACAGTCCTGCTCCAATTGTTAGGGGACCCACATGAAGCCAAGCAGTGCGTCTGCTGCAAATCGTTGTGCAAGTCTAGTTTATTTACAAGGATTATACAGGTATGGACTCAGATTCTCATACAGGCAGCAAGTGCTCTTCCCCTGAGTCACCTCCCAACCCTCCAATACAATTTTTGATAACTGAGTATCATTTACCAAATGACTGCCAGCATATACTGAAGCACAGCCCTTCTTCAGTTATTTTGGTATCGGTGGATGACTAGAAAGAATGCATTTGGTGACTATTTCTGCAGCTAAATCCTTGCGTGTCCATAGTTATTGATCAGAGTTGACAGCTATGAACAGAATTGCTGGCCGAAAGACCATCCTTCTAATGCTGGAGCCAACCCAGCCCCTTTTCCTCAGTAGCATTTATTATTTTCATTATTTAAAAAAGAAAAACTTTGCCAAATTGATAAGGGATGGTGTCTCACACTTGGGTTTTGCATCTGCTTCATTACTAGTGGGGAAAGGGCACTGCTCAGCCAGCTATTGTTCTTTCTGATACATCTGAATTATGTTCTTACCCATACTTCCCACTGGTATGTACCCCTGTCTTTTAGTTGACACAGAATAACTCTCTGTGGGTTTGAGGCGTTAAATTTTGTCACAAATTGCTTCAGTTTATCATTTATGTTTCATGATATTTAAAATTCTATGCTTTCAAATCTTTAAAAGTCTTCATTACTTTTCCTTGGGGATGTGCTTGACAACTGTTCTCCAGTCCAGGGTAATGTAACCTGTAGCAGGATACTTATTCTGCTACATTGTATTCTCAGTGGAGCTCAGTGATTAGGCAGGAGAAGAGGAGGTGGAGCTGAGGGAGAAAGAGAGGAAGGGGAGGAAAAGAAGGCTATCAGCCATTCAGCCATGGAGAACCATGGGTGGGTTGGGTGGAAAGCTGTCCTGGGTAGCAACTTCTATCAAAAGGTTAGATATTGGGTAACAACTCTAATTGTGTGGGCAGCTTGTTGATTGAGCGTTTCTAATTATATAAATTCTTTAAATAATCATTAAGCTTTAAGAGTCTCATTTCTACCAGGTACTACGAGGATGGCAGATATTGGCTGGGGTTCAGCCAAGCTTTGTGGATGTAGTGTGGTGGATTGGCAGAGCCATTCCCAATGCTGGCATCTTGTGGGTGCCAGGGCCTGCGCATCTAGCTAGCGGATCAGAGCCGAGGAACAGTGGGAACATGGTGGCTGCCTGGAAACAAGCTGAACTGGGTGCCATTTTCTAAATATCTCCCCCTACAGTAACCCTGTGTTGTGTCTACTATTTTTGGGGCCTTATTTTCTATACTTAAGACTTTTGCATTTTACAATTACTTTGGTTAAAAAATGGAATGTTGGGGCTCAGCGGTTAAGAGCACTGACTGTTCTTCCAGAGTTTCTGAGTTCAATTCCCAGTACCCACATGGTGGCTCACAACCATCTGTTATGGGATCTGATGCCCTCTTCTGGTGCTGGTGTGTTTGAAGATAGTTACAATTATATATATATATATGTCTTTTAAAATGAAATGTCATTTTGGATATTTGACTTTAATCCCAGCTCAATGTTTAAGTGATCTGCCACTGTCCTGATATAATTCATAAATGATTTATTTTTCATCACTGGCTTCAGGATATCTCTTTGCCATATTAAACTTTTATGTATTTGATTCATTTCTAGATATGGCTTTTTCTTCATGAGTTTACCTATTCTTATCCTGCTATGTGCTACTTTTATAACCACAGGACAGCATTACTGCCAAAGACCTGCTAAGAAGAATTTCTCATTCTTACACCTCTGTAAGAATACACAGATAAATACACAGCAAATGTTTCTGTGGGGCATTTATTCTTTCAAATAGGCTTTAATTACTTAATGTTTGAAACATCTTGCTGGCATTTTGATTGTAGATACACTTGACATTATTTCAAAACACCTGATATTATTGGTTCAATCAGCAGTATATACCTTCAACAATTTGTCTTTCAGTAGAGTCTGTTTTCTCTGTGTAGGTTGTCCATACAACCTACTTTTAGTTTCTACTGTAAATTGTTTTCCCTCTAGTATCTTCACTCCTCTTCTCTCTTATCCCCTCCCTCTCTCTCTTCCCTTTCTCACTTTCCCTATTTCTCTCTGCTTCCCCCTCCCTGTCTCTCCCTCTTTTCTCCCCCTCCCTCTCTGTCTTGTAGCCTAGTCTGGCCTTGAGCTTCTGACACTCTCCCTGCCTCTGTCTCCTGAGCATTGAATGTTTTCTTATTGTTTCGTGCTAGAATGGAGAAAACTCTGTATACTGATTTCCTCCTTCTGAGTTACTCCAGCGATTCTTTTAGACTTAGAGACACAACTGCTTGAGTGTTACAGAATTAAACTCTATCTCTTCAGGATGAGAAGATGAAACTCTTTTATTTTTAAATTTTTGTGTTGGTAAAATACCCTGGAGCCTCAAGTTCAGTATTGATGAAGGCGAGGGGTTCCTGCAGACACCGCAGTATGGAGTGAGCATGTTGGGAAGCGATGGTGGGTTCTGGCTACTGTTAGAAAGGGACCTGAAAGCGTGGGAAGCAGGGTGGGAGTGGACAGCAGAAGGGTCAAGGGTCACATGAAAGAGTCATTGGTGTCCTCTTGAACCTTTTGGGTTCTCTGTAGGATGTGTTCTAGGAGGGTGAGGGAATAGCTCAGGACTCTGCTGACCAGCTCCCGTGGACCCAGCAGTACTGACAGCCCAGCTAACCAGAGAGCAGCATGGATGCTCGGTTTCTGTAGGCAGCACTCTAGGGTGTGATGGATGTGACCCTCCATGAACAATGTGGCTTCTGGCTGTACCCTGGGTCACTATCTACAGTCCTGCAGGGTAAGAAACTCTCTCCAGCAGTGACTCCCTGAAGTTCAGGTGAGGTTCTGGACCAACAGGTCCCAGTGTCTGCGAAGTCTCCAGAGGCTGTCACCCTGGGAGTTTCATAGCCAGCTCAGCTCTGGATAATTCCCCGTTGCTTTTTGCATCTAGGTCCTTGTCATTCTGACTCCCTTGAGTTGGCAGATCCTCTTCTTAAAATAATTTACAATTGCTTCCTAGTGTTCAGTGGTGTTTCAGAACAGCTGCTGGTGGCCTTAAACAACTCAGTAGAACAACAGCAAACACTTCAGAGCACACGAGTGAAAGCCAAGGGCACTTGGTTGTTAGAGTAAAGACAGAGCTGAATGGCATGAGGCCTTCTGATGGTAACTGCCAGGTCACCTCCTCAGCCTAGTAGGGGAAAAGGGCAGATGAGTCACTGCATTCACACAACAAAACAAAACCCTAGCTCCAACAAATGCTAATTTCTGCTACAAATGCCAGAAAAGCCTTCTCCTTGGAGTTCTTTCTGAAAGGATGTGATATAGGTATTAAAAAAAAAAACAAAAAAACAAACAAACAAAAAAAAAACAAAAAAAAAACAGCCCAAAACTAAACATCCTCCTACACTGTGAGACCTGCAGTAAGTTCTGTACCAATTCCCATTTCAGAAAACCAGAGGGAGGAGAGACAGTGTGTGGTCAGGAACGAGGCCATTCCATGGAGGTCCCGTGATGCAGGCTTGGTCCTCATGTCTGGAGTAAGGGTTAGATGAGCCTGCGGCTTACCTCTCAAAGCCTGTGAGGAAGAATGATCTGGTTTTGTTCTATGTTATGACTTACAGGTGTTTCTCCTCATATATAAATGTGTATCACAGGCATCTCCAGTGACCCTGGAGGCCAGAAGAGAGCACTGTGGGACTGGAGTCCTATACAGTCAGTCGTGAGCCACCTACCATATGGTTCCTAGAAACTAAATCTGGATCCTCTGTGAGAACAGCAAGAGCTCTTAACTGCCGAGCCCCCTTTCCAAGTCTCACCTTTCAAAGATATTAACCACTGGGGAGCAGCCCTGAGTTCCAAGATTAAGAATCTGATAGGCTTCTGGGGTCACAGTGTTGCTGTGTGGTCGGCTAAATCTGCAGCCATGTGTTTAATAAGCAAGCAAGCCAGGGAGCTCCTGACAAGTTCTTATTAAATCTGTGCTACCCAATAAAGGCATATGGTGGACAGAAGGCTACACCTCTGCATAGGTGGGCTATGAAAGGTCTGCCATGCTTGGGTTCTTCACAAAGAGTGATTTGATATTCTAACAAGGTAATATGCAATGAAAAGCCTTAATGATTTTAGCCTGAAAATTTTTAAGTCTTTTATATAGCCAATTGCCTATTTAATCCATAAACTAATCTCGGTAAAGCCACCCATAGAATAAGACTATATAACTAAGAGGTGTAGGTGTGTGTGTGTGTGTGTGTGTGTGTGTGTGTGTGTGTGTGTGATCTGATCCATCAGTGAACTGTTATTCTGGACCTTGAAGCACAGTTCTAACACATGCATGGTTTTCAGAAGTCACTAAGGCTAGGGGTGGGGGTGGGGCCGAGAAGTCTATTTCAAGCTGATGTATCTTGGCCTGTAAGTGACTCCATTCCCCAGAATCAAAGATTATGGAAAGATCTATTAGGCCACAACCATCATTAGATATTTCTCACTAGATCACTGCACAAGGATGAGAAGGTTGTGATAATGAGTGGTGGAATAACTGGGCCTGGGGCCTCATGTTGAACACTGGCCCCAGAGTTCAGGAGCTAGCAAATTATCAAGAAAACGGCATGCATTTTCAATGGGCCATAGAGTAGGAAAAGTGGGTAGACAGAACTCCCATACAATCAAGGATAATGAATTTCTTATTAAAAAAACAAACACCAAGATAGACACACCTTCCCTGTCTATTTACAAAGCCACTGATGACTCAGGCTTTGTGTCGGAAGTTGGGTAGGAGTGGTTTGTATGTCTGTGGAGTTGTAGTCGTTAGAGTTGTGACTAAAGTGTGAGACTGGAAGGTTGTGAAGGAATAAGATACAAAGCAATGCTCTCTAACCTCACAGGATGGCAGTGGGAGGTCGTGCAGGGCACTTTCCACATACATATCATATACACAATATAAGTAAATAATAAAGTTAGGACAAAATCACCAAAGGCTGGTCGGTCATAACTGTGTGGATCAACTCTCTCACCATTGTAGAAGGCCTGCCAGCTGTCGCCCCAAACAGAAACTTGTGAGCATCACCGGCCCCGACCTTTTCACCCCATCCTAAATGACCATGACAGGAACAGCAGCACAGCAGAGTCTAACAGCCTAGCAGGCTTGAAAGCAAGCACAGCAGGACCAAAAACAGGCTTGTGAAAGGCTGGTCTTGAACACTTCCTCCCACCCTGCCCCCCCTTCAGAAGTGGAGGAAGCTCCTCCTGTCCCCAAAGCTCCTCTTATTAGTCTACTTATCCCTCCTTTGACAGTTCTTGGTGATTCATCCCAACATTGGGGCAACAGAGCGCCCTATGCTGGCTTGTAGAAACAGGTAACACTGGCCAAAGGGACCAAATGACTCGGTTCCCCAAACACCTGAAGACAAAAAATAAGGACAAATTACAACCAGTTTTGTAAGTTAGCAAAGGTCCTAGTTCTTTCTCAGAAGTGACTTTGTAGGTGATGATCTTTTCCGAGTTTTATTTAAATCAGTTTTCAGAATGTGCTAAGTAGCAGCATGTACAACTTTCCATGTCTGGCCCCCAGAGCAGCCCGCGATTTCCTCTTTTAATATCTATCTGTATATTCTTAGAAATAACTCAATAAACATGAATTCCTTCCACAAACTGGGGACACAACAAAGACTTTTGTGTTTTAAGAAAAATTCACAAAAGATGAAAGCTCATCCATGGGCTGCCCTTAAAGACCTCTCCTGCTTGACAGCGTAGCCCCTGCTTGGGAGTTCCTGAGGGGATTTACCCACCTTGCCCCCACGCAAGTACACTGTGCAAGCATAAAAACCAGAGTTTGGATTCTAAGATCCCAAATCAAGTTGGATGAGGTAGCATATACCTACTAAGAGTTGAGAGACAGAGACAGAATTCCTGGAAGCTCCTGGGCCTGATAACACGTGTGGCAGTGAACAAGAGTCCCTGCCTCAACCAAGGTGGCAGGTGAGGACCAACTCCTAAAGTGTCCTGACTTCTGCATGCTATGGCATACAGATGCCCACATGAACATACGCACACACATACATTCCACATACACATCATATGCATACATTAAAATAATAAATGAATGAATAAATATATAAATAAAAACCTTCCCTAGGAAAGCCACAGTGTTCTTGACAGTTCATTCTTGGTCAGGTAGAGGATGGACCTTCTTAATTATGATGATACTTAGCCTCTTTGATACAGGGTCTTCTGTATCCCAGGCTAGCCTTAAACTCACTATGCAGCCAGAGCTAACCTCTGAATTTCTGATCCTCCTGCCTCTACCACCTGGATGCTGGCATTACAGGTGTGCACCACCATCTCTGGTCTATGTAGGGCCGAGGATTGGCTCAAGTGATTCCTGCATCACACGTGTATTCATGCATGCATCCATGCATGCATCTACTAACTGCACTGCATCTCCAGCCTAATGTGGGAACTCGGGGGACTTGAGCTTGAGAAAGAAAGACTTTTTCGTTTCTTCAGAGCTGCCCAATGGTGTCAAGAACTCCCTTAAAGGACGCTGGCAAGGCTCAGGTAAGACAGTGCGTGTGCATCTTCTTGTGTATGTGATCAGATGATACACAGGGAGCATCTCAGGGAGGGAAAGCTTGCTTTGGTCAGTTTGAAGGAAAACCGCATGAAGGAAAGGCCTAGCTACAGGAGCTCAAGGTGGCTGGTTACACAGTGTCAGGAGCCAGAAAGAAAAGAGAAGACCGGCTGGGCTTCTAGAAGTTCCACAACCTTTCAAAACAGCCACTAGCAGAAGACCACATGAGTATTCAAACATGTGGGACCACGGCAACATTTCACATCAACCCCAGCAGCTCACTGAATGCTGAACCCGGGAAAGCCCCGGTGGTGAGCATGTGGTCTCCACAGTATGCAGCCACAGTTCTCAGCCCTGTGCCCTGTCCTTCTACCCCACGCGGCTACCCTCTTCCATGTGCAACACATTCTAGCCCCTAAAGAAGAAGTGAAGCAATGGTTTAATGTGGCTGTCCCTATTGCTGCTAACTTGTAAAAATCATTGCTTCTAACACTCAATAGGCAAATGACAAACTCCTCAATAAATAACATTTTTAACTCAAATTCCCTGCTGTTCCTTCTCATCTTCTTCCTTTTCTTCCTTTTATTATTGGCTTAATTTTTTTGTTCGTTTGTTTTCTTCCCTTCATGGAAACTCCCTCACTAGTCTGGTAGTCCTAGAAGTTAACTTAAGATGTATCTTCAGTTGTGTACAAGCAATCTGCCAGGCAACGCATGATTTGCATTCTCCAAATGCAATCAAGGATAAACAACCAGAAAAACATCAGTTTCACACAGCATCGTATCCAGGGGATTTTTGTTGTTCAATATACCTTATATAACAGAGGAGAGTCAAATGGTATACTTAATTTAAAAAAAAATTCTTTAAATTTTTAAATTAAAATTAGTGATTTTATTACTAATTACTTCTGGACAATTTCATACATATATACAATGTATTATGGTCAAATTCTATCTGCCCCCCCCCACACACTCTTTTTTGTAGCCCTGCTAGAGCAATATATTTTAAAATCAGCTCTCATTTGGGGCTATCAATTCATATACAGTCTGATTCAAGCTGCATTAGAAGGACAGAGATGAAAGTTCTGAAGAAGCCACTGCATTGGAGCTAGGTGGCAAAGTTTATCGTTCTGTTCTTGGAGGAGCAAGGCAAGCAAGCGGCTCCTCAGGGCAGATCCAGGAAGACTGAGCAGCCACCGCCTTCCCACCCTTTCTCGAGGTTGCTGTAACTTCTCTCTCACTCGTGTCCCAGGTTAAGTGAGCAATGGAAAATTCCTTTGACCCCAGGACTGAGCTGTGGAAGGGCCATGCCGCAGGCTGGTGCTTTCCAAAATAGAATCAGCAGAGATAAGCTTCATTAAATCTCACAGTCATCCCCCTAGTCTCAAGGGGCTGCAAGGACAGTGTCGGCAATAATTACGGTCTGTATAGAAGACAGGCCACATTTTAATCTTACAAAAACCAAGATAAGTCTTCTATTGGACTCTGTAACTTATCACACTTTTAAAAGTGAAATGATCCTAGTTGAATATGCTGTTTTATCCAAGGTATTTAGAATAATTTTATGATTTAAAAAATGTACAAATGTTATGGCTTGTTTGAAAGTAGGCAGTGAATCTTCAAAAGATAAAATTATTATCTAAAAAAAACCAGTTAACTGAACAACTTTGAAATGTGAAATGTATTAGATTTTACTTTTATCAAATTTTTCCCTCCTTTTTTTCTTTATGGCTTGTGACCATTAGATGGCGCTATGCATTTCCAAATATGAAAAGCGCTGGCCATGCTAGGCTGTACAGGCGTCATGGGCGTTATTATATTCATATGTAGTTGACACATTCATGCTATTATTCCAATGAATATATAAACATTTTGATATAACATTTCCAGTATTTCATGGCATACTGCACAGAAATCCAGATCAATCCCAGTCCCAAACGAGGTTTACCTTGTCTGGAAAATCTCCACTGTGACACTAGAACACCGCCTCTCCACGCCAACTCCTGCTCGTTTGCCACTTTCCCTCCCCTTCTAAACCCTGTGCTTATATGTTTTTACAGAGTTCTATAGTTCGTGATAATTAAGCCAAATCTTGCCATTCTGAGGGTTATCATCATTCAAAGCATCTACTTGCAAAGAGGGTCCAAATTCGTTTATCAACGATCTGAGGCAAAGAAAACTAAAACTGGTTGGTCTGAACCCCGAGGTCGTTACTCTCATCGGTATCCAGTTAATGGAGGCTGCTGTGCTGAGCTTCCTCTTAAGCTTAATCCCCTAGGGACAGCGGCCCTATGATGCCAGCAGTCTCCTTGTTCCCCTCCCGTCCCCTTCTAGTCCCCACTCCAGAGCTCTGCACCAGGGGCGTGACCTCTCCTTCCACAGCTCTCTCAACTTGCCTCCCCTGGCCCCTGGACAGCATAACCCCCTCGATGTTGATGTTTCCCATTCTGTATCAGTATACACAATGCCCCGGGTCTGCTGCCCCACCGCCCACCTGCTCTCCAACGCCTCAGTTACTAGGCATTCACTCTGCTACCAGCTCACTGTTTAGATTACTCGGATAATGATTGGTCAAATATCTGCTAGATTTTGGTCTCATGACCCACTACAACTATATCCAGTGTGATCCTGGTATAACGCATGTCTCATGTCTGGCACCTGATAAGAATACCCGATGGCCTTCCTGAAGACAAGATCTAAATTCCTACCATAAGGCCCTGGGCCAGCCTTCATCTCTGGCCCCATCTCTTCTGCCTCTATACTCTGTACTTTCAGTACTTTCAGGCAGTTTGCTTTCTTCAGCCTCTGCACATATCCATTGGTTGTCAATTCCTACCTCTCTCCTTTCTCCTTTGTTTCCTCTACAGGAAGGATCCTCACACAGCCTTCTCTACCTAGGGTGGCTCCTCAGAAGCCCTTGGGTCCCTTCTCACACTGGATTGCAACTCTTGTAGTATGTTTATTCTTCTGACTAGCGTCATCTATCCTACTTGACAAATCCCTACTGGTCCAGCCCAGTGTTACACATACACTAGGTACTCAATAAATACTTGTTGCGTGACCGAAGACCTGCCTATACCATCACCAGACCACAGTTTCCTTCCTACTCATTAAAAATATTTTATGTTATATATCTTGGTTTATACTTGCAGTTTTGAGAACACTGGGCCTTGCATGCACTAGTTAAGTGCCCTACCACTGGGCTACACTTCGAGTCTGTTTCTTACTCATTATAAACTAAGTCAGTTGTCTTGGCTGATGTGGAGACAAGCCCACATCTGTGGCAGCTATGGCACTTTCTGCAGACCCACCGAGAACTTGAAGCATCTGTGGACAGCCTGTGAGCCCTTCCCTTGACCTGTGCACTGCCTCTGGGAGGGGACTGCGTCCTCCTCAGCTGCACCATGCTGCTGTTCACAGAACAATTTTCCTGTTTCTAAGAATCATGCAGCAAACTACAATTAAGGCAGAATAAAGTTTTCACTTGATTTGAGGGTTTAAGCCTTGTTTTGGTTTTCTGGCCCAAATCTTTTATTTTAGTGCTTTAAAAAAATCTTATTTAAAATTTAAGGGTTTGAAAACTTCAATCATTTATTCAGGGAAAAAAAGCAACTACCCTATCACTGGAGAGTATCAAGGCCCATGTCTGGATGCCTTTGCTGAGCTTTCATGTAGGCACACAGGTCTCTTCAAAAGGACATGATTTATAAGCAGTTTGCATACATCAGCTCATTCTCAAGAGAGCCCCTTGAAGCCAGTGCCATCAACTGTCATTCCCATTTTAAAGACAAGAAAATCAAGGTACAAAGACGTTTCTTAACTTATCCAGCAGTGAGGGGAGGAGCTCGGCTTGGGCTAGGCAGCCTTCAAATCCTGACTCCCATCTGCAGCACGGAGATTGTGACAGCACCACGCCCTTTCTTGTTCTGATGGAGGAAGGCTATGGTCTCATTTGTAAAACCATGTAGACCTGTTTCAGTATATCACTTGCTATCTGTGATGAAAAGGGAAGTCTATGTCTACAAACCACCTTCTTCCCAGTCTCCTCCTCAGGAACCCACAGCATCTTTGCCAGGAGCCCTAAAGTAAACATGTAGTCATTACTTTTTCTTTTTCTCCCTCCCTCCCTCCCTTCCTCCCTCCCTCCCTCCCTCCCTCCTTTTCTCTTTCCTTCCTTCTTTCTTTTTTAAGACAAGCAAAGCATTTTTTCCTTAAAATCTGACAGCCACTTTCATTTCTCTTCTTCTTCTTCTTCTTCTTCTTCTTCTTCTTCTTCTTCTTCTTCTTCTTCTTCTTCTTCTTCT